>CATIWQ010152507.1:0-14824 GCA_949673415.1 Euphorbia schlechtendalii
ACTAAATCGTAATAATGTAAGTATATAAAATGGAATAAAACAAATTTTTATAATATAATAATATTATTAATAATATAAATAATGAATTGGGGTTTTAAAGTCTTAGTAGTTTGAATATATTAGAAAGTTTAGTTTTGTGAATGAATTAAAATTGGGTTTTTCGATATGAGGAATTGCTAGGAAATGGTTTCCGGAATTTATGGAAACGGGTTTTCAACTTTCATTAATTGCAGAAACGGCTCGGAAACATTTCGTAGGGGTTTCCTAGGTTTCCGAAATGGATGAAAAACGCGGAAACAGCATGTCACAGGAGCTGTATGTAGTTAGCATGGAAACGTTGCAGCCTGCTTCTTTAACTCCATACAGCAACGTTTTGATTTTCGATTGTTTTACTTTTCATTAATTTTGAATGACAATTTCGGTTTTCAATCAAATTATGTGTAGTTAAATTTATCGTTCTTTCGACTAAGAGAGTTAACTTGAGGCTAATTATTAATCGTGAGGTTTGTTTTTAATCTTTCTCTTGAAGTTAGTTTTCGAATCCCATCACTATTATGTTTATTGTTCAATTTTTGATTTCGTCAATTCGGCCAGTTGTTGTTTATAAAAAACACAAGCATAATGTTATTCTATTGTATTTATGCTATCATGATATAATAAAAAATTTGTAACAAACGAATTTTTTCTAAAAGTTTCGTTGTTAGATTTGAAAAAAAAAATTTTATTTGTGCTATTGTAAAGTTTTGATTTAAAGTTGGTTCTTACGTGTAAAACCTTTTTGAAATTAAACTTTGTCAGCTATCTGCAAGTGCATTTCAGAATTGAGTGTAAATGATTTAGCTATCTACTATCATTCTCATATTTGGAAAAGATTTTATTAATCATGCTATCATGATTAAGCTAACTGACTGATTAATTCAAGAGATTTACGTTTTGTGCCTGTAATCGATTAATATCAAGCTGAAAGTATTCATTGGTCGAAAGACTTTTCCCAATCGAATTCTTATTCTTTGTAATCTTCAACTTTTCAATTTTACTTACTATTAATTTCCAAACAAACTCAAACCCCCCCCCCCCCCCATTTTATTTATTTTTTGTTTATACTTTTATTGGTCATTAATTCGATTAAAATTGATTTTGTTAATCTTTGTGGATTCGACTCTACTTACTCAACACTACAAATCCAATCAATAAAGTAATAGGAATTCATTTTAGACGGATTCGACACACGTCAAATTGTGGAACCTTTCTCCGACTTCAGGCTGTTTTCTTCATCAGAATCGTGATTGTCAAGGTTGAGTTTCAGCTCTCCTTTAGAGGGTGAGCCCATGATTCTCTTATTTCGCTCCTTGATTCTCCTCATGTTGCGAGCGGTTTTTTCGATTTCAGGATCGTAGAATTTTTCAATTCCACAATCAGTCCTGGTCATAAATCAAAACAAAATTAATTAGTAACTAAATCCTCGACAACGGCGCCAAAATTTGACATGTGTCGAATCCGTAAAAAGTAAATTTATAAACCCTTTTGCACTGATACAAATAGATTTTGTAGTAGTGGGACTTATGTAATCTACTTTATTTGACTAATTACCAGTAAATTGCAATGAAAAGTAAAAACTAGGAGTTTGAAATTTGTGTAGAAGTTAACAATTAACAAAATTGCGAAATTAAAGAAATAGAAATCTAATTGGAAAGAGTCTTCCGATCAAGGAATACTTTCAGCTTAATATCAATCGATCACAGGCACAAAACGTAAATCTCTTCAATTAATCAGTCAGTTACCTTAATCTTGATAGCACGGTCAATAAAATCTTTTCCAAATATGAGAATGATAGTAGATAGCTAAATCATTTACTCTCAATTTTGAAATGCACTTGCAGATAGCTGACAAGATTTAATTTCAAAAAGGCTTTACACGTAAGAACCAACTTTAAATCAAAACTTTACGATAGCACAAATAAAAGTATTAATTCAAATCCAACCACGAAACTTTTAGAAGAATTCGTTTATTACAAATTTTCTATTATATCATGATAGCATAAACACAATAGAATAACATTATGTTTGTCTTTTCGATAAACAACAACTGGCCGAATTGACGAAACCAAAAATTGAACAATAAAAATATTGCTGACAGGATTCGAAAATTGATTTCAAGAGAAAGATTAAAAACAAGCCTCACTATTAATAATTAGCCTCAATTAGTTAACTCCTTTAATCGAAAGACTGATAAATCTAGCTACGCATGTCATTCAAAATTAATGAAAAGTAAAACAATTGAAAATCAAAACGTTGTTGTCTACATCTTAGCTGAAATCGAGATTATCCAATCTGCCAGAATACAAGTTCTCAAATAGGACAGAAAATTCAATCTGCTAATTAGACAATAAGTTTACCTAAATCAAAATATTGAAATCTTTTAATCTAAATTCCTAATTAATCTAATAGAAAGAGAATAAATAAAAATAACAAAATAAGAGATCCCCAATTAAGTAGTAAGTCTTCTCAGAATAGGACTCCAGTAGATCGAATTAATTTCAGTTTTGCTTCTATCCGCAACCTCTTACCCTTGACTCCAGGCTAATTCCATACAGCTACTGCTTCTTTAAAGGATTACTGCTTCTTCATCTTCAGTGTTAACCTTGACTCCAAGTTAACTCCAAATCTTTAAGATTTCTTCACAGAATCGCCTAACACCTGAATACTCACAGTTTAACTATAAAATTAGCAGTAAACAATTCCAATAGATAGAACAATATACAATAAAACATGCTGAAATTGTAAGCTATCAATATGTTCTTAGGTCGTCTATGGGTTTGGGATTTAAATATTTTTTTGGTACACTCTCATCATTCAAAAGTTATTTTGATATTTGATGTATTCAACATTTTCGTATATTTTATGTATGATCTAATTAATTTGATATATTATGTGTTTATCCAACAACATAAAAAAACATGAAATAAATGTAATGCGTCGAACATGTTTTTTATGGTTATAAGTTGAATTGTCGATCATCAATGATGTATTTCATTGTATACTAAAATTGGATAATGTATTGATCATGTGAAAAAAATTGAATAAGTCAAACACCAAATAAGTAGTTTTTAAACACAAATTAACTACTACTTTCGGTGCCGAAAGATTATTTTTTTGTCAAAATTTCATTTTCCTTTTATTTGTCATTCTCACGTATCAATGGAACATACAATACTTTTTTCCTAATTTAACCATGTATTAATTAAGAAAGATATTAAGCATAAAATGAAATTATAACGTAACAATTAAGAAAAGAGAGAATTATAAATAAAGCAAAAGAGATAAATTAATAATTTTTATAGATTAATAAATGTTTCATTGATGTTGATAAAAATCTTGAAACGACAATCTTTCGATACCTGATGGAATAATAGATAAAACCAAAACAAAATATTTGTGTACAAATCTTAGTATTTAGAAGTGTTTTATTAAAGGAAATGATAATTCTACAATGCTTGACAATGTATTGTAATGTAGCATAATTCTATCGATTATTTTAATTATAATTTATCATCCAATTAAAATGCAAAGTTGTAGAAGTTATTCCTTTCTAATTACCCACGCCCATGATGTTCTTTTATGAATCTCATGTTCGTATTGTATATTAACTTATTAAGAGGGTGTTTTTCATTCCTTAAATCTTTTATAATGAATTTTTAACTATAAAAACAGTTATGAAATATTTCTCATTATTTATTTTTAATTTATATGTTAAAAAAATAAAAGTAAAACTTACTTTTTACTTTAATACTTTTTACAAAGAAATAGTTGAAAAGTAGATTAAGATGACAACTCTAATGGTTCACCATTGTAGGGGAATTCCATTCCTTGAAACGGGGAATGAAAATGAGGAATGGTTAAGTTCAGCTATTCCTCATATGGTATATCCTCAAAAAAGGATTCCTCAAATATGAGGAATGATTCATTCCCAATTTTAGGAATTGAATAAAATATTATTACTTTTTGAGGAATTGAATAAAATAATGTTATTTTTTGCTTTTATTGTTTTAAGTTTTTGTTTTATTATTTTTCTTGTTAGTTTAATAATAAAATATTATTATTTTAAAGTGAATTTGATTTGAGGAATGGAAAATGAGGAAGATGATTGATGAAAAAACACTATCTAATAATATTTTCTTCAACCATCTTCCCCAAATCAAATTCACTTTAAAATAATAATATTTTATTATTAAACTAACAAAACAAAAACTAAAAATAATAAAAAAGTAAAAAGTAATATTATTTTATTCAATTCCTCAAAAGTAATAATATTTTATTTAATCCCCAAAAATGGGAAATGGATTATTCCTCATATACGGGGAATCCCATTTTGAGGATATACCATATTAGGAATGATTGGACTTGATAATTCCCCATTTCGGGAATCCCCAACAATGAGGAACCATTGGAGTTGACATTATATCCCTTCATTTCCTTAATTTAGGTGTTGGTGGGTCATTTCTCACTTTTTTAATTCTTTTATCCTTAATCATTACTATTTTTCCATCATTTATTTAATTTTTTTTCTATTTCAAAAAAAATCAAATGATAACTGAGAAGTAATTAAAAAATTAATTTTTTTATATATAATAAATTTAGAATGCAGTTCATAGAAAAATATGCTTACAAAATAACGGAAATAAAAAATAAATAAAAAAGTAGATGAATTACAAATAAACGTGAAGAATCATTATAGCATTCGGATTTATAAATTTCTAAACTAAAAGGAAATACATAACTTTTAACTTCAATTGAAAGAAAACGTAAATAGAAACGAATTCGGATTCTAACCTTTTCCGTTTGTCCAAGATCGAAGAACGCCGCTTGAATCCCGAATCGGATCCATCTCACGATTTGTCAGAGTATGGATATATAACCACAACTTCTGCAACGACGAAGATCGATAACGATCGATTTGTTATGTTTTGTCGCGAGACGAAAAAATGTAGGAGAGAGAATTGATTGGTTGGATTGCAAATTGATAATGAATCTGATAATTCAATCAATTCTGCCAACATATGGACGAAAATGAATTTCCTACCTTTCATTATACACGTGCACTGTATATATATAATATGAAAATGTAATAATTACAATTAAGTCCTTAAACTCTTATTATTTGTAATTAATTTCTTAAAGTTCTCTAACTTTTCAATTTAGTCCAATTAACTAAATTAAATCTGATCCTTTAACCCGATTGACCAGCTCACGGGTGGATTGGGTATTTCCAACATCTCCCACTCGCACTTGACGGGTCATATTCCGTAAAATGTTATCAAATCTTCTGTATGCTGTGAAGTTGTGCGACCGGCATACTATTAGGAACGCTTTGTCTTGCACCTGTTAGGGTCTGCCAAGATTATCCTGAGTGGTACTTAACCAAATAGATTAACATCTAAAATTCAGAAAATATCTTGTACCCGTTAGGGTCTACCAAGACTATTTTGAATGGTACTCAACCGTATAAGTTAATATAAATAGCATATAAATATCACATTGATATATAGGGCGTATGCTTTACTCTAGATTGGTCGACAATCACCCACTTATTATTTGGATCTATGAAGTCTTAATCCGTTGTTCACTATCTTACAACAAATGTAACGATAGGCTAGCCGATGAACTGACAGAACTATGGTGAATGTTCATTTGGCCAATTCTTCCTTTCGAGCTATCAATTCCATACAAAACTAGTTCGGTCCACCAACCAATCTCACCCAGATTGAATCTTATCATAATCTCTTGGTGATTGATCAAATCTCCCTTACTAGTTCTTATTTCTCAAGATGACTCAATAGTATTGAGGGTAAGGTCCAACAACTCTTTAGTTTTATGGACTGAGTCTCATATTAGAGAAGTTAAGATCTTTGTACATCGTGCAAACTTCTCATCTCATGGTCGCTAAGCACACATTATCTCAAGGACTTGTTCCACTTCTAATTTGATAATGTGCCATGGTGTTCTTTCCTTTCTACCCTTATAAAGGAGAGCATGCCTTATCACATCAACTAACACCATATAAAGGTTTCAATTACAATGCACCCTAGCATTTAACCTCGTTCAACTATATGAACTACCTTAGCTATTCAGACATAACATGACTAACTGTCATGTAAACTATATAGTTCTTACCTAATTCCTTTTTGGATTCGGCACGCAATGTTCTAAACAAGCGATTTTCTTGTCACTTAACAAGTCGATATATGATTTTGAACAGATTCCTGAACTACACATAGTTGTTCAAAATCAATCTCATCCTAGTCTGTATCCTCGTGCTAATGCTAGGGTAAACATCCATATGAGTGTGTTACTTCTCTGTCCGTCATGCTATGAACGAAAAATAATATATGTACATAACATAAACACACACATACATTGCTCATAGAATAAAACACATTTATATTAACACAACATCGTTCACGATTTGAAGGCTATAATAAATGAGGTAAATGAATAAAAATAATCTACACATATTTAACTATTTGATATATTTCACATATACATCTTTCAGAGACATACTTCGTAAACAAATTTAGGAGTATGTAATGAGCAGATATATACCTCATATTTACCTCTCCTCGTGTTACTTAGTCTATTACTAACAGATACTTGATATCGATATACTTACTGCTACTACGATTTTTCGGGTCTATCGCATAAGATATCGATGTTTGACTATCTCCATAAATAGTCAAAATTTTGTTTGGAGCACTCAGCATAAGAAGACTCAATACTCTTTTGTCAAACAAAATCTTTTATTATAACTGGAAAAACACAATTTCATCCTTAGCCTTAACTAATATGCACCTATGTATTCTATAAGGCCTATTTCCGTGGTTCAATACATTAGAGCATAACCAACGATCATACACAAGTATCTTACAATTTCTTAAAGGCCTTTCAGTGCTCTATTACTGGAACGAACTAATATATTACTTCAATGCACACAACATGAGTTATATTAGGTAGGGAGTATAATATAGCATATGTAATGCCAATATGTGGAACATTTTCCATATCCTCCCACTTGACAGGAGTTTCAGGATAAATATTTACATTGAGAATCATATTCTTAGTCATCAGAATACTTATAGGTTGATTATTCTGCATATAGAATCTTTCTCAAACTCTTTTTGTACAAGATTTCAGTGACAAATATATTAATTATCTTATCCATCCATTTAGATATTGATCCAAGGACCTATGTAGACTTACCCACAACTCACATCTCGAAGTTACTAGTCACTCAATCTTTCACTAGTATGATATATATACAATGGTTCTCATTTACCATTCTAAATACCATATCCTTAAAACCTCATGAGATTATAAATTAACTTATCGATTCAAGAAACCTCGTGTTTACAAATCTTTGGGACAAATTCTTTTGATTTTGCCATATAGATATCTCATGACAATTCTCCCTTGAGAATAGAGGTCCATACATCTACTTGATGTAACTTTAAAGAAGATAATTCTACTAAAGTTGAAATTATTCATATAGATGTAATTCTCGCAACTGGAAAGAATATATTTTTATAATATATTTTTATCAGTTTGAATATACGTATTCCTTAACTATAAGCCTAATGCTTTTACTTTACATTGAGAATCCACTTGTTCTTAATATTTTTATATCCTTCAGGCATGTTAACTTAATTCTTCTTCCATCACACGCAACTATTCATCTCCCCTTAAACACTTAATTTTCAGGGTTGGAACAATTTCCCATTTTATTACGTAAGTTCCAAATTCTTATAAATATGTCTCTTATATTTATTATAACTCGGAATTCTACCTTTTAAGCTCATTTTATGCTCCCACTCGAAGTAGAAATATTATAATGATCTAAGTTCACACTTGAGTTAAAAAATATTGACTCTCACTTGGACCAATAAGATTGGCTCCCACTTAGACCAATAACAATTTGGGTTCTCGGCTCCCCCATGAAACAAGATGCCTTATTAATGTGATCAATATGAACCAATACATTTGAAATACTCACACTTGAAGATATATCCAAAACATTAAGTTCAAGAGTCTTAATAAAAAGGACATGTTTTTTCCTAATACACCTAATTTATAGAACTCATTTCTAAAAAATTGATATTTCATGATTCAAATTTTACAGATCTATCCGTATTCTTCCCAACAAAAACATATCCTTTTGATATGTTAGAGTATCTTAAAAGACACTCCATCTACCTCTTGGACCCAATTTTCCAAAATTTTTTAAGGTAGTGTAGGAGTAGGTGATAGAACCCTAATGTCATAACTAGGATAAATTTGTTATACTTTCAGTCCATGTCACATACAGGTTGGAAAAGATAGACTTTGAAGGTACTTGTTTTAGTACATATACTTAACCATTGGAAGAAGGGTCTTCAAGAACTCTATACTTTTATAGAGTATAGGGAATAAACAACGGACGTTCAATCCCTTCATCACATAGCACTGTAACCTTAACTGAAAAGTACTTTTAACCACTTCAGTTCTAATGCTTTACTGTCAAATCCAATCGATTTACTACTGGATTCATAAATCTTTTGATAGCTTGAAGCTTCAAATTTATGGGTAATCAAGTAGATGATGTCATAACAAGTATGGACATCATTTAATGTGATGAACAATTAGGCTTATGTCTTACCTTCACGTCTATTGAATCACATACATCAGATAAATAATTTGCAATTGATTTTAATTCTAGTTCCTTTTGAAATGCAGTATAAGTTTGATTTCCTCTAAATGGAACTCATCACATGTTGATAATTTAATCTTTAAAATTACCCATTACATTAAGCCTAGATGACATTTTCGTCGTAGTTTATGTGACACAATCGCCTATGCGATGTACTAACATTTTCTTGTAAAAGAAAAGTTTGTCAGTAGAAAGCAAACATTATCCGCTTGATAAATTGTAATGCACATTCATTACAATAAAACCATTTATTTAAGAACTAGACTTATAAATCTACAGTTCAGGAATGAAGAAATTTAATTGTCGGAAAAATTCATAAATGAACTTATTATTCATTAAACCATATCATAAATTTAAAATTTGACAAATAATATGATAATAAAACACATCAAGTAGCTATTGGGTTTGCGCTTATTGCAAATATAGTCTACATGTGTCAATTTATTGAACTTCAACTCATTTTGATGTCGATATGAATTGTAATGTTTCTCATGTAGGTTGTCGAAAGTACACAAAGATAGTATGGTCCATGCTCATGTCATATGTTGCACTTTAAATCAATAATCCACAAAAGATATGATTTCGTCAGCTCAATTGAGCATAATACAATATAATTCACTTTTGAATATATTACATATACCAGGTTGGGCTTAGTGCTCTATTGCACAATGCCTCTATCGTGACAATTTAGCATATCACCTTCGTGATTTTACTATTTATTGCCTTTGGACTCATTAAATTTATGTTCGAATGGTTCAAACTAAACCTATTCGTTGGGCGGGCCGGGTTCGAGCCGGGCTTGACAGGCTTTTTACAAAAAACGTTAACCTAAGCCCGGTCCAAGCCCGTACTTTAGAACTTGGGGCTCGGGCCGGGCTAACAAGGTCATTCTCAAGCCTGGCCCAAGCCCATGAATATTTTATTTGTTATTAATTTTTTTATTAAATTAATAGAAAAAATATAAAAAAAGTCAAAATATGTTTAAATTTTAAATATTATTGTATTGTTTACTTAAAATCTTTAATATTTAGTAACATTCTTTGTAACCAAGTATAAAAATTTAATAGGATAAAATATAAAATCTTAAAATAATAATAAATTTAATGTATAAATATATAATAAATATATAAAATTATTCGTCGGGCTGGGTTTGGGCCGGGCTTGGGTATTTATATAAAAACCAAGCTCGGACCATAAATCTTCGGGCTTTGAAGGGCTTGGGCTCGGGCCGGGTTTTTTAAAAAAATGCGTGTCCAAGCCCGGCCCAGGACAGGTCTAGTTTAGACCCATTTGCATTGTTCTTCTTCCCTTTTAGATATTTGAATGTAAGTTAACATCTGTTATCTTAAGAACTATCTACTTAAGACTTTCCTTATGCCAAATGCATTTAGGAAGAATCTTGAATATGAGAAGAACAGTTTCTACAATTTCCATGAAACTTGTAACTACATTAAACGAACTAATTCTATGAGAATGAGTTAATTGCATCACATATGCTTTCACTCAAAGCGAAGAACCGATCACTAGTAAGAACATTCAAATTAGTGATCAAACTTGAACACGTCTCTCTTACATAAATTGCAGCAATTAAATCACTTATAGCACTAAGCAAAATGATATAGGTCATTGAACTCTTCCTCCCCCATGAAAGAAATAGATTCTTATCATGCCTGAGTTGGTTTGTGTCACTCTCTTTGAATTCATACACAACATTATTCAAAGTGTAAGAGGATTAATTATTCCTCAAGCACAAGCTCAAATTTCAACCTCTAAATAACCTAATAACTATCATTAAGAATCCAAGTCTACTACAAGTGAATTCGTAGCAGAAACCATTACTGATATTCTTTAATCAGTATCGGTGAGACTAAACACGTGGTCTACTATTAACTTGAATACAAACTTTTCAAGAAAATGTAAGCATCAACCTCAATATCGAAAAAGATATAAATACCCCATCATCTACCAGGTGAAAACACTTGCATTTAATTCAGTTCGATTCATCGTACAATAGCAATTATATGTGTTTTTATTGTTTGTTATAGTTCTTTTCATTATAAGTTATATCATTAAATGCTCTTTGGACTTGTTGTCTTTAATTAGTTTACTTAACTAATGGCATTTAACAATAAGTATTGGATAACTTTACTCTGTATAATTATTGAAACTAATTTGGGATTCAATAGCCATATTAGTCCTAAGTGTTTTATTAAGGATTTAAATATTTTATATGTCTTTAAATAAGTATAAAGTATAAAATAATTAACGATATATAAATCAAATAAATCACTTAGATTAAAGCATAATAAAACACAATCACAAACAAACAAACAAACACATAGTAATTATGCTAAACAGACAAACAAACAAACAAACACATAATAAGTCACAATTTAATTATATTTTAAAACAGTTATTAAAAAATATAAACAAACAAACAAACACTACAAAAAAATGGAGTTTTGGGGACAACTAAATCTGTCCCCAAAAGTATGAAAAATCATCCTCTAAGCTTTTTGGGATGATTTCCCCGTCCCCTTCATTCGTTCCTAATAACTCCGTACCCGAAGGTATAGGGGATGAAAAAGAGGAAGTTGTCCCTATATTTGAGGATGATTATCGTCTCAATGAATATGTATGAATTTCATCTCTAATACGATAGACGAAAGTCGTCCTCGTGTATAGAAGATGACTTTTGTCCTTTAATTTAGAGACGATTAATTGTCCCAAGAAATAGGATAAATGTCATCTATATAGTACTACGAAGACGAATTTTGTCCCCTTCATTAGGAGACATATATATGTCCCCAGAGAAGGGGACAACTGTTGTTCCTATATAAAGAAGACGATTTGTTACATATTTTAGGGGACAACCATTGTCTATATTCATAAGACTAATGGCACTATTTCTAATAGATTTCAACTAGAAAACTAAAATGAACGAATGTTTGGATCGAAGGGAGCTACAAAATATTTAAACATATAAGCAATTTTTGAGAACTCTATTCATGTATTACATAAACACAAATATAAACTGTAGAATTACCAATGTTAAAAACTCCCATATCTAAAAAAATGAGTTCAATGCAGACAAAAAATATAAGTAAGCTCAAACCATATTTCTAGCTTGGTAATTTTACTTGAATTATTTATGAAAAAGGAAGGAGCCACATCCCCTTCGGTACAGGTATGACTGGGCTATCCTACTGTGATCCATCTTATGCATCCACCAATAAATTTATAGATCAGTGGCTTTATTTGTAAAGAAATTTGTCCATCATGTAAAGAAGAAAAAGATAATCAAAAGTTAAATCATGAAATTTGATTCCATATAATTTTGGTTTATTAAACATACAATAAAACCATATGAGCTCAATAAGTCATTTAATTCACTAACCTGGGAAACTATCTGATTCGAGGATATCGCATGAAATCAAGAGATAAGATGGAAACATATAAAGAGATAATCTAAAAGGATTTAGCAAGTAGTAACCTCTCTGACTAGTAATATCCCCTTCCTGATATAAGATAAATACGAATGACAATTAGTTATTTCACACATCAATCTTCAGAAAAGATAGATGAGATTACATTTGATTACCTGAAAGCCAAAGCAACATTGAAGAAAATGAAATAAATCAATAAAAGGCCCACATTTGTGAATGTCTTCAACTGAAATTGAACCATCAACATTTTGAATAGTTGAAACTGTGGCTTTAATCTATATCATGCATTTCTAGAAAAAGTTATAAGAATATCATGCAAGAACATTCAACAAATAACAAATTCACATTCCTCAAATGGATAAACTACATAATTTTGTTTTAAATGAGATCAAGGTAAACAAATAGGCCTCTTAAGCTGTGGGATCTTGAATCTCGACTAGGAAAGAATCATATCCTTACCACATATATTAAAGCATTATAGTCCGAATATATTTCAAGTAGGAAACTAAACATGAACAAAGCAAAAAGAGATTTGTATATTAGTTTTTGGTGGAAAAGTAACCTAAATTGAAAAGGATAAGGAAATTGTTAGCTGCAAAACACAAAGCATATTGCTTTAGTACTAGCTTTAAATGTATATAAGCAATATAGTCACATGCATAAAAAAACTAAGAGTTTTGTTGTTGTTCTCAAACCATTTCAATCTTCCACTCACAATCGTAAAGATAAAAAACATACTTTAATGATTGGGAACTTTAGACAGGTCAAACATAAACTATGTGTGCTTCAAAACCAATAAAATTCAAGTGACTGGGTATATAAATTCATATACATCAGAGAGAGCACTCTGCATTATATCAGTTCATTCAACTCAACACACCACATTTAAAAATGGATGAACTATTTATTACCTGCCCAAACTTTGGGGGGAAGTGATTTGCGAGGTTTAAAGATGTAATTTTCACATCTTCATTACCCTTGAATTCTTGTGGAATAACGAATGCCACATCGTCCTGTATAATATTATACACAAGTCAAAAACTGTATAACATTGGTTATGTAATATGTGTCTTTAGGATTTTCGATATTGTACTGAGAAATCATTCCATGACTCTATTATAAAATGCATGTATACAAGATGATATGTAAATTATGAAATCTTGGGAGACCATCCAATACATGTGTAAAAAAAACCCATAATGAGCGAAACAGCAGCTCCACAAGACAGAGAAACTTCTCACCTTATAGATTAAACGAAACATAAAAACAATGAATTATTTCAACATCAAATTGTAAAATAAAATATAAATTTAGAATATTTGACAGTGTATATGACATATCCTATCAAAATTATTCATGGATGAGATATCAACTGATATAAATTACTCCACAACATAATAGCAAGCCCAAATGCATGTAAAATATTTCAGTGTTTCAACAAGCAAAGAAATTGGAAAAATGAAATCATAATAAGAACATAAAACTTAAGGATTCAATTAAAATATGAAATTATAGAAAGAAGGCTAAGTTGTTCCAGAGTGTGAAAGTCGAAAACTTTGTTGGATCGTACTAGAATCTGTTTGAACTGCATAATCCATTAACAAGAATAAGCCCAAAGTAAATTAACTAAATTATTCAAGGATGAGGTATCAAATGACATAGATAGCTCCCCGACATAATAGCAAGCCCAAATGCATGATGGAAAGTTTTAGTGTTCAAACAAGCAAAGAAATTGGAAATTTAAAATCATATTAAGGACATAACACTCAAGGATTCAACTAAAATCCTGTAGAAAGAAGACAGATTTGTTCCAGAGTGGCAAGGCAAAAACTTTGTTGGATCGTACTAGAACCTGTTTGAACTGCTTAACCATTAACAAGAATTAGCACAAATTAAATTAACTAAATTAGCATAAACAATGAATAAAAATTATATTTATATGAATCTCACTACCCCTAAGTTATCCTTTGTGATAAGGATTCCGCTAAATGTTAAGTTTTTTCATGTACAATACATCTGGACCATTTCAACTACTAATTGTTAAAATCATTTGCTCAAGAGAAATACTTAAGCATATACTTTCTAATTTCCTGAAAAAAAGCACTTAGCAAATATTGTCAAAAGAACTGTCATTGAAACCTTCTTTCAAACACATTACATACAAGACGGAGTTCTTGTGAAAAAGATAAAACCTAGATACGATCAGTATAAATGTAACCATGATTATCTTGACAAATTTAAAAGCAAATTCTTCAATTAAGGTAATAAACTTCAAATCCTAGGCCACAAAACCATCCCACCAAACTTCCTTCTCAAATCCCAACATAATTTTTACTTATTCAAAACACAACATATTAGGGATTTGGATTACGGTTTCATACTAAAAGGGATTTAAATTAAAAAACCTAACCTTAATAAACGAAGTAAGGATGACGGATACTGATGACGATGAGGAGAGACGGCGAGCATGGACCGGCTTGAGGCGTTGAAGTCGTGCTCCATAGATAAGAATATCAATGGTTCCAAGACGAATTGATGTGAAATTAATAATCTGATATGCGAGAGAGAGATTGAGAAATAGGGATTCTGATGTTTGAACCGAATCCAAATGAAATTGATACTCTGATATGAAGATAAAATCG
>CATIWQ010152529.1:0-12353 GCA_949673415.1 Euphorbia schlechtendalii
AACACTACTACTAATGTGGTCATGAAATATACCGAGCATACCCGTACTTGTAATCCAATATTTAAGGACCCGTTAGTAATATACTACAGCATACTCAATTCCACATCTGTAATAAGTTGAAATCAAGTCCGAGGACAACTGGGACCTACTCAGCAAATTGTCTATGACAAACAATCATGTGACTTTGCTATGTGGATCGATTTAGCCCCATGTTTTCAACATGTGTCCATGTTCATGATCTACTTTACCAAGTGACATGGCAACTACATTGCTATAGATCATCCAACATACAAGCCTTTCGTTTCATTCATTTCCATGATTAAAACAGACTTTGGACATTTATGATTATCATTTCAATTGATACTCTACTCATATTATAGCATAAGGTATAAATGCAGTAGATTATTACCTTTATAATGTGTCACTACGTCAACCAATGCCTTTAGAACTAGGGTACATCAATAATTCCAACAGCTTTGGTTCTTTTTTGTGTTTTTTATCATGAATTTCCAAAATTGATTTACATGTTTCATATAATTGTTCATCAGCTCGAGATGTTTGATAATTGTGTTCCATAATTGTTCATCAGATTTTCACAGTTTACATAGAATTTTCAGAGAACAAATAGTAATTAAGCTGTCGAGTGCTTGGTTTTTGCGATTTTGAAACTCCATATTGGAATCTAGTTCGAATCTTTGGATACTATGTCGAAGGTTAAGAAAAATGTTGGTGTATGAGTACATGTCGAACAAAAGCTTGGATGCATTCCTCTTCGTTTAGAACTATTTTCCTTCTTTCATTTGTATTTTCGACTTTGGAAATGATCACACATTTCACATTTGTTTGTGAAATTGTCTGTGATTCACGTAGATGCCAGCGAAAATGTTCTTTACAATTGGCGGAAACGCTTCCACATTGAATTATGTTCGAAAAATATTATTTGTTATTTCAAAAAAATTATTTTGATATTTTAATCAAGTGATTATGTAATTTTGTTACATAAATATTTTTATTTATTATAATTAATATTTAATATTTATATTATTATTAGTCATAGTATACGTTTTATATAATATAATTTAAGATGAAAACAATAGTTAAAGCGCTTTTTTAGCTTTGAATGTTTTCAAGTAAAAGGTGTTTTAATGAGGTTTTATTTCTTTAAAATAAATGTCTATATTAGTAATATATTTTCAATGAGATATAACTTTCCTTCATGAAGGAGATGTTTTATTTAATCATTAATATTGTTACTCTCTTTAACATATTAATGAGTATATTTTATACTATATAACTTCATATTTTTACACAACCATATGTAGCTGATTTGAGTTTTTCCTTTTATTCTCCACGAGTTTTCTGAATGTATATATTGCTTCTTTATTCTTGTCACTATCTCAAGATCTGAGGTGAAAAAGGAATTATCAAGTATCCTTCAAGGACAGTGCCTAACAAGGCTCTACTTATCGGATGTTCATTTTCCTTGATTTCTTTTACTATTAATATTATATTATTTTCATATTACTATTATTGATCAATTTGTAGTTTAAATGGAAAAGTCCGGAAAACTCTACGAGACAAATAAGATCACAAGTTAGGCACCTCCAAATCCGAGAAAAAAAATTCGGGATCAAAGAGTTTATTTATTTATGAAACATCAGAGAGGATGAGAATTTGGCCAACTTGAAATTAATGAAAATGAGAACCCAACCTAATCGAGATCCCATGAAGCAGGTTCATACGGGTAATAACAAGTTTTTGTTAGGTTTGCTAGCACAATTTAATTGTCTCAATCCTAGATGTGTAAAAGTGCTATGTTGTATATTTTGAGAGGTTGGGTTAAAAGAATTCTTAATGAATTTCATATCTCTTACGAGTAGTTGATAAGTGAATTTATAGTATAATTCATGCTTTATTGCATTGAAATTTGTAGGAAAAATCTGTTTTTAACAAGGTCTCTGCTGGTTTTTAGGTCTCTATCGGGTGGAGGAAAACCTTCTACGTCTGTTGATGAAAGCTGGAATTGGTGAGAAAAAGCTAGCTACAAAAGAGAGTAATCAAGAGCAAAGTAAGCAGTAGGTTGTGATGTAACGTGTAGTAGACATTGGGAAGTGAAAACCGTGGAAATTGACTTTTTGATATTTACCCTTTTTGCCATTTCAAGAAGGCTTTTGTTCAAGTGAAAATTGTTTATTATTTCTTAAGTAAAATATCTAGATATTTGTAAGGAACTAATGTTTGTTTATTATTTTCTCTCTTTGGGATTGGGGAGCACTTAAATATGTTTCTTCTTTATTGGTGAAACTTCTCCTTGGGACCCATTTCTCTCCATCTTGTAAATATTCTCCATTAATACATCTTTAGTTAGTTTTCATCATCATATAATCTGTCAGCTAGCAAGACCTTCCTAAGGAGATCTTCTGAGCAATGTATGTTTTACTTTCTTTAAATGCTTTGATTATTGTGTGATTGAATTCTTAATTAATTGATTATCTTGAACCAAAGATCTAGTTCATGCCTAGTAGTTGTGAGTGGACGACGTTCCACCAGCGCGATCGTCGTGAGGCGCCTGCTCCGTGAGATGAGGCGTAGGGTTTTCGAATGGAGCAGGTTGCGCTGCTCGTTGAAAAATGGTTGCTTTTGGAAAAGAGTATTGGAAAAGAGTGTTTCGCTTTGAAAAGTGTTTTTCAAGCTTTAAAAGACTCGAGATCAAGATCTCTAGTCTGTGTTACAGATCGCCACCCGGATTAGCTCTTCCAGGAAAATTTGGTACAGCTTAAATCCGTTTGCCTAATCCGTACCAAAATATAGAGATTCAGGTCCTGGATGAGTTATCTATTTCGTCGTCATTTGAGTTAAATTACACTAGGAGAGAAACCACGTTTATAATATTTGAACTAAACTAGATATTTTCAGTTTATTTTTATCACATGCAAAAAACAGTAAGTAAATTGCGGAAAGAAAACATGTAGGAAATTAAATGCGCCTATTCTAAGGGGAGATTAATTACATCTTTGGGTTTGGGAGTTTACAAATCGCCTAAATACATTGAAATCTAAGGGACACAATCGCCTAGAATACATGGATATCTAATAAATATTACATTTGATTTTGAAATTGAAAGCGATACGAGAAGGAAATTAAACCTTAACATATGTCTATCCTAAACTACCTGCATCCACAAAGGTTAGCACAGGGGATATTCCATAACACAAATATGTACCAAGTGTAGCATGTATGCTCGATTTCGAATTTGACAAGACCCGTGTGGTCGAGGTAAAAATGACAAAGATTTCGAAGTTCTTATTTCATGAAAATTGTTCTTTTTATTTTCAACTATGTTGGTCATTTTTATTAGTGAAAATGCCGCATGTTATATTGTTGGATCGTTATCTGGGAACTTCAGTTCCCTTTGTGTGGGTGACCTAAAAAAACATTTAGGTACATAAATCTAGGCCAAGCATGCATAACATAGCCATCTTCTGGGTTAACAACCGTAACGATGTCATCCATAACGTTACTAACTTCCCTATGAAGGGTGATATCGATATGAATGGCCCGAAGCGCTTCCTTTACTACTCCAAACCTTAATCAACATATTAATACTTTTATAAATCATGTATAAATCCTAAATAATTACAATTTAGAGGTTTTTTACCCCCAATGATGCATTTCCAAACTCATAAGGGTCTCAGTTGGTCATTCCAGACTCAAACGATTCGAAAAGGAGCAAAACAAAGTGAAACTGCATTCTGCCAAAGCCAATGTTGTTAACGACATTAGGCAATGTTGTTAACGATATTACGATGTCATTAATGACATTAGGTTATGTCATTAATGACATTGAGTTTCCAGACCTGCTTGAAACACACAGAAACGGTAGAAAATATCAAAACAAAAATCCAAAACTTCAAACGATCATAACTTTTGCTATACTTAACAGATTTGGATGATCTTTATGATTATGGAAAGCTCAAGATGTGTAGAATTTGTTTATAAAACAAAATGCTTAAAAAGATTTAAAATCATACTGAAATTCCTGGAAAACAGATTGGTGTGCGAAAATGGAAATAACCAAAAACAAAATGAAACCTCAGAAAGAAAAGCATGTAAATGTAAGCACAAACTCTAAGAACTCAGAGGCTTACCTTGTAGTCATGAATCCACTTTCTTTAAGGTCCATGAAGTCCTCCGGGAAGCTCTCCTTGTTTCTTTGATCCGATTTTGCAACTTTTTTTGACGAAAATGAAGAGTAGAGGTCTACTCTTTGAGGGAAGGTAAAAATTCCAGGATATGATTTGTAAAAAGAGGAAGAGAGGAGGTAGAAGTCCTTCTTCCTCTGAGTTTTAAAACTTAAAAACACTTGAAAACATTAATTTTTTGAAACTTTTGTAAAAAAAGTCTTTTTGTTTTTTTTTTTTTGCTTTTCTTTTCTTTTTCTAAAGAAAATGATGAGTCCCTTCTCCTGGAACTCCCCCTTTCTATGGATGGAACTCCCTCTCTTTTAAGAGAGAGCTCCCTTCAATCCAAAAAGTAGTCAAAGTTTTATTTTTGATTTTTTCCCTTTTTTCAACTTAATTCCTCATCCCTATGCAAATGTTGGGGATCCAAAGTCTTTAGTGGGATGTGGCAGCTGTATTTCAATGATGGAAACCGAGCAAGTTGGAAATAGTTGAATTTTTTACTGAAAAAGTCCACAATTTGCAATTCTGGTTCTGATTTCAAAGCAATGTCGTTAACAACATTAGCAATGTCGATAATGACATTGTGATGCCGTTAATGACATTGCATGGCCAGGCTGGGTTTTTATTTTGGGCTTGGGTTTTTTCAAGAAAAAGAAGCCTAAAGAAATAAGGCGGATGATTCCCAGACGATTTCAGGACCCTGCAAAATGTGAAAAACTAATGAGGGAAAAATTACAACTTCATCATCAAACTTGCGAGTCAGGCGTAAAAATCCCATGCTCACAGGCTACCCCTCATGGGATCACTGCTGATATGAGATCAGTTTGGTCCCACGATCGAAAGAGCAACAGGGTTTAGAGATAATACCTGCCCGGACACTGTTGGCACCCTTTGGGGATGATGGCTAGAAGCTTTCATCCTAGTGCGACGTTGTCAGGGATTGGTCCCTCCATGCCCCTTGCGAATTGCCCATTTGGCAATGATTGGCCCTTGAAGGTTGACCTTTGGCTGGTTGATACCACTGGAACCATTGGGGAAAAAATGTTAGCCGTGTACCTCCATTCTTCTAGTTGAGGATCCTGTGTACAGGCCTGTAGCAAGCCCATTGAAGATGTAGACCGTAAAGAGTCTGCTAATTGAAAAAGTCAAGACAAGATGTGAACTATAAAAAGTTCATTGACTGTAAAAAGTAAAAAAAGATGTGAATTGTAGAAAGTTTACTAACTGTAAAAAGTCAGAAGGAAAGAGGACTGTAGAAAGTTCGTTGACTGTAAAAAGTCAGAGAATTACGAATTGTAGAAAGTTTGATGATTGTAAAAAGTCAGTGAATTGCGAAATGTAGAAAGTTCATCGATTGTAGAAAGTTAGAAAGAAAGAGGACTGTAGAAAGTTCGTTGACTGTAAAAAGTCTAAAAAGAAATGCAGACTGTAGAAAGTCCGTTGATTGTAAAATGTTTGAAAAGAGATATGGACTGTAGAAAGTCCCGGAGGGTACGCGGATTGTAGAAAGTCTGCGGTGGATACCCCTTATGAGTTAACTGTGGGTTGACTATGACTCTCGGAACTGTTGGGGAAAGGAAAAAAGATTTGTGCTTCATGCCTTTGATGATACGTTGACTATGGTAAGTCTTCATCGAAATCCATTGTGGGATGGTTGATCGTGGCGGTCTGAAATGTATGCCCCTTGTGAGTTAACCTCTGGGTTAACTATAACCCTCGCAACTACTGGGGAAAGGATGAAAGCCGTGTGCTCCATACCTTTAATGATATGTTGACTGCTATGAGTATTTGTTGGAATCCATTGTGGGATGGTTGACCGTTGAGGTCTGAATTGTATGCCCCTTGTGAGTTAACCACTAGGTTGACTATGACCTTCAGAACTGCTGGGGAAAGGATGAAAGTCATGTGATCCATGCCTTTGATGATAAGTCGATTGTTGTGAGTCTGCATCGAAATCCATTATGGGATGGTTGACCATTGCAGTCTGAATTGTATGCCCCTTATGAGTTAAAGGGTACCTGTAAGAATGAGGAGTCTTATTAGTAGATATGCATGGTGATAAGTGTATAATTACACTTATTATCACATTAATTTTATACATTAAACACTATAGTTTTAGTTATTTTTATACTTCATATAAAAGATTTCACGTAGTATGTAGTTGTTTTTTATGCAAATGCAGATACTACGTAAATCTTGGAAGTAAAATGATCTAAAGTGGAATTCTATGAAAAAAGAGTGAAAAAGGTGCAAAAAGATGCGTGGAACTTAAAGATTTGGCTTAGGATCGAAGCTGTCAAAGATCGGTGAAATTACAAGAAGATTTCTGGGTAAAACTCGATTCACGATCGTGACTTGTTTACTGCAGAAATAGAAGTCTCCCAATCAAAGATTCATGGTCGCGACATGTGTATCACGGTCTCGACTTGGATGGTTTTTTGGTATTATCTTCTTAACTAATAACCGCCAGATAAGTATGATCAACCACTATCAACTACCAACGAACAGACACCTATCAAGAGTCAACCAATCATGAAAAGGTGCTTATCCATTATGGATTATATCAAAGCTTCTCAACCAATCATGATGAAGAGATGCAATCTTTCACCAATGGACACAACCCTTCGTTTGGATAGACGAAACCCTTCAAACTCTATAAATAGGCTCCATTCCATCACAGTTTCGTAGCATTGGATGTGTGCAGAATTAGAGTCCAAATAAAGAGTCACATATAGTGTGTGTGTGTGTGTGTAGATAGATTCGCTACATTCTTAAGTGTTAGCGAGAAAATGTTTAAGTGATTCGAATCCATGTTTCGATCACTATATTTCTCTATATTCTCCAACGATTGTTGTATAAGTGTAATTGCAAATCACTTATCAATAAAAGTTTCCGTTTCTCAATATTCATTTATTCGATATTCGCAAATAATAGCATCCTAGCGGAGGTTATGTACGGGCAGAGACCGAATTCAAAACAGACGAAGGAATTGTGGGAATTAACGACTCCCATTAAAAAGTGGATACGGTTTGATCAACTTTAGCTTTCACTTGCATACCTTACAACTTTGCTTTGCTTTCTACTTATACTTTCTATTTCGAAGTTTATGATATGTCTATGTGTCAAAACGCGTATTTCGTGCTAAGTCTTTTATGTTAATCAAGTTATATGCATTGGAGTTAATTTTAAGAGTAGTTTCGAGGTTAAAAATATCGTGTATAATCACTAGATCTGTGATATAATGCTGTTTAGTGAGCCAACATTTTTGGAATGGTAACTTGCTAAATGTGGCTATGTGAGAGCGACCCGTACTAAGCATAGTATTGATGTTGTTCAGGTTTTCATAATTATCTTATTTTGTTTGCGTTAGGTTTAGAAAAGTTATTTCATGTGTCGCTCTGCGGTGAATCATTGAACATCTGAGTGTTTTAAATCGAGTCTATTAGATTATTTTAGTGAGTCGTAACATCTTTGTTGAACTTGCATGTTTTCTTTGCTATACTTGTTCGTAGTGAAGATTCTATATATTTAGATTCTCTAATCTTCTACATCTATATTTACTCAACTTTTCATTATAATCTTCCTATCCAAAAATCTCAAATCTATTTTTATTTTCTTTTACTTTATCTTTCCTTGTTATTCCTTAGACCTGGTTCCTTCCTTATGGGTTCGATATCTTTTAAAACTAGATCACAACTGTATACTTGCAGTTATCATTATTTTTCTATTTGATAAAAGGTATTGACAACACCTACATTTTTCATGAACAAGTTTTTGGCACCATTATTTGAGGATAAGACTTAAGAAACGAGTGTAGCCAAGACTCACGAACAAGTTCTTGGAACCATTAGTTATTAAACTTATCAGTGGAAAAGTGGCGAACAAGTTTTTGGCACAGTTTCCGGGGAAGGCAATATCATTCTAAGGAAGAAAATTCTGGGGAAGTTAAGTAAGTTCTAAAGTTTTTATCTATTTATTTTATTTTCTATACCATACAATTTTCTAAATTTCATTCTAGATGTGAAAAGATTATGAAATAATCATCTTTGGGGTGATCATCATAATTTTCCATCTTAATTCTTGATAAATAGAAGATTTCTTCTATTTTTCCTATTCGCATTCGCGACTGCCTATCGTGCTCGTGAATTCCCCTACCAACTTTCTATTTTCAAAATTCTGTTAGTCACGCTCATGAACTGCAGTGGTTGAGCGATTATTCGCTAGTTATTCCACTAAACACTATAAATTGATGCATGACTGTTCATCAATCATCTACTTCTGCAATCAGAATTCTTCCTTTCAAATCAACACTTATTCCAAATCAAATATCCTTTCATTTCTTAAAAAATTTTCTTTCATCAAAATGGTTTATCCGACAAGACCCTGTGTTTTTCTACCAAAGAATATTCAGGAATGGTACGAAGTGCCATTTTCAATCTATTCAAAAGAAGACGGAGATCATTATGAAATGATCCAAGTTGCCGAGTTCAAGAGTTCCTATGCAATTCATAGGAATAGTCTTATTCATTTGGATATTTTTGATAGAATTATGTATTATCTCTGAATATTTAATTTTTTCATTTACTCCAACTTGACCCTCAGGAATAGTGTGAGTAATTGCATTGAAATGCTGGTCACAGTGGCATGGAGGAATGATAGATAAAACTATTTGATTTATCGCCACCATGGGAAAGAATACATGATCACGAGGAAGGCTTTGGAAAAGTATTTGGGATTTCTAAGGGATTGTTTCTATAAGATGCTTCCTGGATGGAATCCCGCACCAACATGGATTCGATTGACGGGCCAAACCGAATACGAACAAGAATTCGCCTGTAGCCGGTGGATTCGTGATCCTTGTTTGTTAGCATTACACTTTTACTTAAGTGGTGTGCTGTTTGGTAGGTCTAACTCCGATATTGTCATTCTTGAAGAATTATTTATCTTGGAAGCAATTCTAGAGGGCGCGCCTGTCGATGTCTCTGGGATTATGATGGAGACACTTATGTCTACAGCATAAAATCCTGAATTGATCGAATATGGGTGTCGGACAATGGCAAATCTGTTGGGGCAGATAGGGAGATTACCTTATTTTATGAAAATTTTCAATAGTGAAGACATAATTCCTGATTTAACGATGGAAGTCTTCTTTGAAAAAAATTTCTTAATAAGGTGCATCGGAGAAGATAGAATAACTTATGGTTGGAGACCATGGGAAGAAAGGGTGGAAGTAGATCGTGAGAGAGAAAGGGAAAATGGGCGTGAAGAAAGAAGAAGAAATTCCACCTAATGGAAGGGCAAATTTCAATAAGTAGAAAAATCGAAGACATTCGTGTTTTACTGGTTGATGTTGAGCAAGATTTAAGGGAATCTTATTAAGAGATTAATCGTATGATAGGATCATTTCCCCTTGACTAGATTTCATCTTTTCTTTCTAAAATTAGAATCTTATATAGTCTTTTCTTTCAGTAAAGTTTGTGTTATATGTGTTGTGTGTGTTTGTTTGTTTATTTTCAATTTGTTATGTTTGATTTGTAAATCCTTGTTATTATAAATGAAAATTTGAACAACAAGACGTTGATGTTCAATTGCTATCTTCACCATGAATTCCCAAGTTCTAATAGTAAATATTTATCATTTACATTTAACAAAGTTTGTTTGTGTTTGTGTTTCTAAGTTTTTATAGGTGCAAGTCTAAAAATTGAAGAATTTGAAGAACAAAGAGACTCGCGACCGTGACACAATTCACGCTCGTGATAACTGGATAGAAAAACTTTCTATTTCTTTCATGAGGAGAGTCACGATCACGACTGGCATTCACGATCGCAACACAGTAAATTTATAGCCGTTAGAGGTCGCGAACTGACACGCGACAGATGGCTAAAACCACCATTAACGGCTAGTTTTGACCCTAAATGGCTATAATCCCATTTATGACCAATTAGAGTCCCCTTAAACATCTATAAATAGGTCTAAGTTGAACCTTAGCCACCACAAATTCTAAAAAGCCTTCAAAAATTTTGATTTTCTCATCTTCTATATTAGAAAACATCTAAACCTTTTTCAAACCTTTATCTTCAAAACCAACATGACTCATGTGAAAAAAGCAGCACAAAAGAGAGAAGTATAATCAATTCAAGATGAATTTGATTGTCCTTTCCCGTTAAGGACAAGAGAAGAGGGCAAGAGATTTCAAAAGCTAAGCAAATTGGATATCACCGGGATGATATTCCTCGATCTGGTTTTCTTAGAAACTTTTAATCTCCGAGAAGAGATGGAAGCCTACCTTTCTATACTTGGTCTTTCGAAATTTGTGGATATGCGGTTCCCACAAAATTGAGATTGGATTCTCAAGTGTTTGGTTACATTCGATTACGAAGATTCAAGGAAGAGGGTGATTCAATTTCAAAACCAAGGACATCAATACACCGTCACGAGAGAGATGATGGGTGATTGGTTCGGTTTCGAGATTGTTAATTCATCAATCATGATGGACTCATTTCAACCTAATCGAGTTTGGGCAAATTTATCGGGTAAGAGAATCTTCGATCCCAAAAATTCTTCTAACAAACTTATTAAGGATGATTGTATTCTCCTTCTCCACAAATACCTTTCCACTTTGGTATTTTGTCGAGTCAAAAATACTAAGGTCCAAAAGAAAGACTTGTTTGTTCCTTCTTATGCTTTGATGAGGCAAAAAGCAGAAATTGTGGATATTAAATGGGATATGATGAAGAAGAACTCGACGAGCATGAGAAGTAAAATTGGAGTGGTAGAAATTATCACTGCCATAGTCTTGGGAGCAAGAAATGAACTCCACTATGTTCAACAACCGGGTGAGTATTTTCGATACATGGATGGAAGCTATTTGAAGAACACCATATTACTCCAAGAGCACAATGGTGTTTATTCTTTCTACTCCTACTCCAACCTCACCAAGAAGCTCAATTTGACTTAAGAAGATTCTTCTGTTTGACCATCAAATCCATCCGTAAGCCATTGCAAAGGAAAAGCCACGATGATGGAAATAGACGAAGATGATGAAGAAGAAGAAGCTCCGTAAGATTGGAAGGCTAGCATGCAACTAAAGTTGGATAATTGCCAAGCGGAACTTGGAGTTATGAAGAGGGATATGAAGATTCAGAAGAAAAGTAATAAGTCAATGCTTTGAATATTACTTTTATTCTTTAGAAGACAGAATTGTCAATTCACTCCTAGTCCACCGAATTCTCCTTCACAATAAACGGGTTTATTCTTTTCTTACTTTATCTTTTTCAATAATTTTTAGATTAGCTTTAATTGTTTAATTTAAATTTTTATTAAATGTCTCACAATGAGGACATTGTGTTCTTTAGTATGGGGGGGGCATTTGTAAAAATCTCGCAAAATAAAAAAAAATTAATAAAATTAAAAAAATCGAAGAATTTGAAAATTTTTGTTGATTTTCGTGTCAATTTATACATTGTTATTTCTTATACTTTACTAACAATTGTCTAAGGTTATTGTGAGTGTTAGGTTTTACAAGTTCTATGTTAGTGCAAAAATTGAGCGCATGTTGAATTTGAACGTTAGTAGCACAACATTTATCAAATTGGTAAGGATGAGTGGTGAGTAACATTCAAGAGCAACATTCCAAGTAAGTTTCGATTTATATTTCGATGCAACATGAATTAGTATAAGTTACATAGTTTTAGTTTAATGCTTCCAATAAGTTTAAGTAGAGTAATATCTAATGGTATTCATACTATGAGTTTTATATGCAAATCTCAAATAAGACCTATAAGTATTGAGTGTGTTTAAAGTGTAGGGAAACTACAGCCATAATACTTTGAATTTGATCAACAAAGGATGAGGGTATTAAGTGAAAAATCAAAAGAAAGAGAGGATAACCAATGAGTTATGCAAAAGGTGAGGAATGGTACGGAGCAGAAACTGCAACCATTCATTGAGTGAAAAAAGAAAAAGAAAGCATATCACGAAAAATGGGTGGAAAGTACAAAGTACTTCAAAAACATATGCTTAAAAGAAAAAAAATGAGAGAGTGCTATGGAGCATAAAATGCAACCACTGAAAAAGGGGAGAGTAGTATAGAGTATAAAATGCAACCACTGTGAGTGTTTTTAGCATCCTAGGTTACCTAAAAATGCCTTGAGAGAAATTAATCAAAGT
>CATIWQ010152530.1:0-12616 GCA_949673415.1 Euphorbia schlechtendalii
ATAAAAGCAATCTAATGAACCAATTATCAATAAAAGCAAAGCAATAACACTAGCTCACTAATCAACAGTGTTTCATGCTTGACTTGAATAACAATTTCATGATGTTCCAACTAAGGATTATAACATTTCAAATACATATAAATCATGAAGTTCCAAATAACAAAATTTTATTCTATTATAATGTCAAACATCTTATGAGCAATATCTAAATGATGAGTGCTATAGCATATGCATCCGTAATAAAATTCTCTAACACAAAATCTCTTTGAGTCATTTCATCGAACACCTTACATGCATATATTAAAGCTCCACAATTTCCATATATAAGAATTGTTGAATTCTAAACTTGCAAAACATAATCGAGATTGGAAAATGCATAAAACATCAACTGCAAAATTCAAAACCTAAATGAAGAGAAAAAACATTGATATCTTGACTACACCATTGCATTCTCAAGGAGCTCATGCTGTAAAATTTCCAAGAACAATAAACTTATAAATATAAATTAAAAGCAAAGTAATACTGGACATTTTACATTAAGAAGTTGAAAAATCACAATTTTGAGCCCAAACATAACTTATATACGAAGAATAGCTTAGCCATCCCAAAATCTAATTTACTACTGCTAATTACTCATTGCCTTAACCCTAAACAAAGGAAAAACATGCTTCGATTGGTTACAATCTAGATAATATTTATACAAATGGAATTCTCCAAGAACAATTTCTTATAAGTGAATTTTGCACAAAAATAATCTATAATTCAAAATTACAAAATATTAAACCTGTTGCAGAATTCACATTAGCAAAAAAAAATAGGAAAATTGAATAGTGGAGAGGGAAATACCAGTTTATCCACCAAAACTGAAACAAAAGTAAAATCCAGATGAAGAAACCACAATCGCGATAAGAAATAGAATCAACCGAAAAACCTAATCGGAAGATTAGAATGAGAAATCACGGAGAAGAAATCGTGAATCAAAAGATAAAAGAAAATGCAGAAGAAGAATCAAGAAGAAGAATTGCAGGATATTGCAGAGTGGAAGAAGAAACCATGCAGAGTAGAGCAAAAGAAGAAAACGCGAATCGACATTGGAAAGAAATCTCCTACTTATATATTCACGTATTAGTACAATATACAAAATATAATAGGACAAAAATACTAAAAAATGTTGTTTAGGATATATTTATTATTAAATCTAATTAATAGTCATTCCTTACAATTCCCCAAGTTTAAATATAGGCCCTTTTCTAAAAATGAAAGAATGTCAAAATGAAAAAACGTTTCAACAACAAAACAAATGCAACATCAAATCATATGATAATCTGAAACATCCTGATTTCTTGGATCTGTTATATGTTAACCTTATGATAGATAGGTTTAAACAACATCATGCATGCAAATTATCATCCCCAAATACATTTTTCTCGCTTTCATTTTATCTAAATGCACATTATCATCAATATTACCGTATATTATGTCTACATTATCAACTTTAGAATCACAACCATCTACTTGTTTCATTTTTAGAAATACTTGCAGTTCTTTAATGAAATGCTCCTCCTCTTTGGATTTGACTTACCCATCTTTATTATTTTTACCTTTTTTCCTATCTAGATTCATATTTTCTAAGCATAGTTACAATAAATGATAAAAACAATAAAAAGAGTAAGAGCATCGTATCCCGATTTTTAAGCAAAATTTCCAATTTGAAGATTTTGTTGTTTTCAAAATAAAACAATCATCTAAATATTATTAAATCGAACAAATAAAAGATTAAACAATTTATGTTTTTTTCATTTATCAATGTCAAATCAGGGATAAAATTGAATAACAGATTTTGGATAGCTTTTGAAGAATTGAAGGTAATAAAAGGCCTAAGTTTAAATACATGAAAAAATAGGGAAAAATAATTAAACATGCCTATAAAATTGATCATGAAATAATGAAATCAAAAGCTTGGATTGCTTTGGAAGAATTGAAGGTAATAAAATGAAATATGAATTAAAGATAATTAAATAATCGGTAGAGATTGAAGAGAATGAGTGTAATGAAAATGGGAGTGAAATAAAAATAACATTTGTTAGATTTATTTAAGACGAGGATGAGAATGGGTGTAGACTATAATTCTTTTTTTTTTAAATAAATCTTATTTATATCTTATCATTACTAGATCAATTAACGCATGATGAAAGGTAAAGTAACAGAGATTTTATTTTTTTTATAAAATCACCATAAATTCTATAGATGAGATTATGGGAAATTAGAAATCAATAAATAAATTACTTTTTTTCATTTGGATGATATATGGGATTTTCCGGGGTTTTAAAGTGGTAACTTGGAATTGGAGCCCAAGTTTAAAGCATTAACTGTTGTATACTGATTCCACGTCACAGTTAATTCTTTCATAAGTGGGTTCCAAAAAAAATAAAACTACACGCGCGTTCCTTTATCATGCATCTTCTTCCTCCCACTTCACAGCCATTTCTTTGTTTTCAAATTCCAGATCTAAAAAAAACGCTACCCACTTCAGTGCCGATCATTGGAAAATTGGGACCCTTCACATTTGGGGGCTCTGAGCGGTCGCTCAGTTTGCTCCTGCCAATAGCCGGCCCTGATTATTGGTATATAAAAAATGAGAGTATAATATGTCTAAATTTTAAAACATTAATGCAATCATAATTTAAAATATATTTCTAAAATATAATTATTATAATGATATTATATGTTATATTATAAATATATAGAAATTAATGTTTATATATATATATATATATATTGAAATTAATTTAGTATATTACTGGTTAAATCACTGATTGTATCAATAATATTATGCATTAATAACTTTACCTGTTTATTATTTAGTACGGTTATGAATCCTTGAATTTTAGCTAATTTGGTAATACTAGATAAAATTTCAAGCCACACATTCAATACTATTAATTCAATGGCGTGCTACAAGCAAACTAACTTTTTAATCTATAAAAAAACAAAGTAATCGTTGTTTAAACATGGGTTTTTTCGGTAAAAAAAAAACTTTCGATGTTCTAAAATTTAATTTAGATTAATTAGATTTTACAAATGAAATTTTGTTTTGAAATAAAAATAATTTTGAATTCTAAGATGATTTTATGATACACATATTGTATTTATATCCAGAATGCATTTATGAACCCAATTAATAACTTTTATGATAAATATAAGTAAAGGAAATATGTCATGTTATGATCCTTCCTAATTCAAGTATAGTTTCTTACCTAAATTGCATTATCAATTTAATTCTTATTTTAATTAATCATACACGGAAATTTTATATTGACACTTGGGATGATTACACCGGTTTACACTAATGATCTCAGCCCTCGGTTCCTTTTTTCATCCAATGGTTAGGAATTCAGGTATAAAATAAGGCATAACCTCCCTTACCCACTTCCATAGACAATTGTGCTCAACTGTGCCCTCAACACTCTTTCCTTTTCAATTCTTTCATCTTTTATATATGAGGGCTCCAGTCCGATCCATGGCTGGAATGGACTGCGCTGACACTAAAATGGGCTTGAAGGTGAGTTCATTGAAACCTGCGTTCCAATTCGGGAAGGTTTATTGAAAGGGAAAATGGGTATTTTGAGTTTGATCTTCGTAAATTTGGGGTTATGGACTTTGATAGTTTGGGTTGTTTATATGAATGTAGAGGGTGTTTGGCAGTTGGGATTAGGGGAAGAGGAATCTGGGTATCCAGAGAGACTTAATGAAATCGATTGTATCTACGGGTCAAGGTGTCGGTTCCAAGTGCTACTAGAACTGGCGTTGTCAAATTCCCGATATATGGTTTTTTTTCATACATGAAATTTGATAAAGCTAATAGCTAAACTAAATTACATGGTTGGAATATTTTATTATGACAAAATTTTTAAATCAATGACCGAGCTGATGCTTCTTTATGGTCATTGATTTAAAATTTTTGTTTAGATTTACATTTGGCATTATAATATTTTTCATTATGCTGGATTACCTAACATTTTTCTTGGTTTGGTTATTATTTTGGCCATAGTTTCTCTAAACTTTTCCTCTTTACGCAGTTAAATATCAAGCTAAGCCTCTTATCATCTACACAAGCAGTAATAGTGATGAATCTTTCATATCAACTTTACTACGGAATGGTATATTGCTCTCAGTCCCCAACTTATGTGCTATTGTCAATATTTTTGAGCATTTACACATTGGGCATGTGCCATTTTTGACAATTTGACAAGTAATCAAATTTTTCCTCTTAATGTTTAATGTAGATACTTGTAGTTTCTGTATAGGGTTAAATTATAATTTTTGTTATAATATCCAACATGTACAGTCTCGATTTGTTTAGTGCTATTACGCTTTGTAAAATCTAAGTAAACTCATTATTAAGCATGCTATTACTCACAAACTTGTTATTTGAATGTCGTTTTACGATTTGGATATCGAATATAAGGCTAATTATGATTATTGTGTGAAATCAGGTGCTTAAAAGTACGTTTCGGAGCCATGGAGGAAGAAGCAATTCGATGTTATGAGGTTCATCCAGAGGGTGAGGTGTTGGGAGTATCGCCAGCATCCTTCTATTGTTCGTGTCACTCATTCAACCCGCCCTAATAAGGCTCGCCATTTAGGTTACAAGGCCAAACATGCATTTCTGATCTTTTTCGTCTGCTTTTTCCCTAATATGTAGGTTATGTGTATCTGAGATTGAATACATGTGCTCTGTTCTTGAGATTGATTCGATATCTGTTCCGGTGCTTGTGATTCTTTGATGTACATTAATTGATATTTCTGCATATTTTATTTTTTTCATGTGGTTCAAACCATATGATAACTGTTCATTCTCATTTAGTTAGCTTACGTGTAATGTAGTTTATTGCACTGGACAAATATGCATATTGTTATTCATTAATTGGCTTTACAAGTATGTACAATGTGATATGGATCAATGAGGTGCGTACACTAGTTACATACTTGTTCACTTTTTGACATAGATCTCATATATTGTTCTTAATTTAGCTAGAAATTGGTGTTTTGTTGGTTTGTAATTGTTTGTTTTATTTGTGTACTACATTAAATAGATAAAGAAGTCCCACCCCACCAACCTGAGGCTGAGACCTTTAGTTATCAAACATATAGTCTTAATAATACAATCTTGATTATTATGTTGTGTAGATTGCTCGATTTTAGGTGTTATATTGGCTTGTAATGTGACTTTTTCCACAACTTCTTGCTCAAACTATTTTGAGATATACTCAGTTTAGTTTATAGTAATATCAAGTGATTTTCCCTTATTGAAGCATTTTTCTCATCTCACCGGTCTAACTGTGCAGGAGGAACGTGAGCCTTATCACTAATCATAGAGGTATCGAGCTTCTAGAGGTCATGGTTGCTCGTGTTGAAAGCCATTATTGTTGAAGTTCTTCTAAGTTGGCGCAATAGTAAAAAACAACACATACACATGTTAATGACAACTTCTTAATTTATCAAATAGTATTACATGTAGTACTTACTGCAAAATTATACAATGTACTTTTTGATCGGTTACTATTAATACTTCAAATTTTTATGTTGGTTCATGCACTCTTGTTTCATGCTTATTTTTTGTTACGATAAGATTTGTGTGTATTATTTTGCAAAAAATAGTTAAGTTTTATCTTCTTAATTGGTATATCAGTTCTCATATACAAGCATCATTTCAATGGAAGAAAAGTAATAAATTATCTACCATGCAAGTGATAAAATGAAGCTAAAAAACGTAAATGAAAGTCAATAATCTTTAAAAAATAATATTAATAGTCAATAAATTTTTCATAGTTATAAAATCAACAAAACTATACTAAACCTGATCTGTTATAAACGAAATAGGGCGTTTTTCATTCATTGCACGCAACCAAGCCTCAAATAGCCAAATGAATGATCCTTCAGTTTCATCTTGCATCAATGCACAACCAAATGATATGGTTTGCTTATGGTTGTTTATACCCACAAATGGTGCGAATGGCATGTTATATTTGTTTGTTCTGTATGTTGTATCAAAACTAACAACATTTCCAAATATTTCATGTGCCTTTCTCGATCTTGCATCTACCTAGAAAAAATTAGTCATTCTACCATCATCATCAACAAAAATTGAATAATGAAAATTAGGATTTTCTTCTTGCTGACGAATACAATACTTGTACACTGCATTAGCATCTCCTTTATCCAATAATTTCTTCCTAACTCCAGTAATGTGATTATAACAATCTGTTCTAGTAAATGCCACATTATCATGACCTGTATTTAAAACATCAACTACTTTCCCAACTAGAATACCTTGACTATTAAAAACTTCACATAAATCTCTAGCAGTGCTGGTAAACCGTTTGTGTGATCTTAGATATTTTTTACTCCTCGGAGTCACCATATCATGATTGTGAGAGTCATAAAACTTTGTAATCTGCCACAACTTAGTTGTTGGACTTGGTTACTTCTGTCTCCCACGAGACTAGTATCCTTTTTTGATTTGTGAAATCCCTCTCGATTACAAACTAATTGAATAAAATTTGCTCTTGTATTTCTACGACGAACACCAAATCCCTTATTCTTAGCATAAGAATTATTATATAACACTTCTTCTTCCTCGTATGTATTAAATGTCATTCCACATGTTATAACAATATCATTGGATCCATCATCACTAGGTATAGAACTATCTAGTGCTGCATCAATCTCTACATTCATGAAGTTTGTAATATTATCTTCATCCTTCTATTTCATATTATTAAATATGAATAACTTCAGTTATATATAACTATTCAACAATAAAATAGTAACAGTAAAAGAATTGAAATACCAACTTCCATAAACAAATTTGGATTGAAGGGGACTCTTTCTTAAATAATCGTGAGTAACGAAAAAACATGATTTAATGAATATAAAGAACATACGAACAACCTTAGAACCCGATACACAAATAACAAAAATGGACAGGTGATTCGGGGGGGGGGGGGGGGGGAATTCAAGTGATTTATTCAGTACAAGTATTTGGAAAAAAACTTTATGACAAACACTCAAGTAACTTGAATTACAGATGCTTTTCTAAGTTCATGAATTTAAAACCTAAACTCATTGGACAAGACATGAAGTTGTTACTTTCGAATTGAAATTTTAACAAATTAGAAAACCATGTAGAATAAAAGCTTATACCTGAAAAAACTTAAACGTTTAAAGGCAAAAGTGTAGAATTTGCAGCAACTCCAGAAGAGAATTCACGAGCCAACCTCTCTAAAGCAAACTGTTTACTAATTCATCATAAAAAAAAAAAGAAATTAGTAACTGCATAAAAGCAGCACATGAAGAAACAAAAATTTCAAGTGAATAATTCTTCATAGGGAAAATTTGAGACCATTTTTGTCCAAATATCCAACTTTAAACGTCAACTTGCTCTCTCATTAGATAAACAACAACATATGAAAATATGGCATGCAGATTCAAATACTAAAGCTGACAAACAAAATACACGATCACTGATTTGACAAACCTGATATATAAAAATCTAGCTTTGTATTGATCAAGAAATTACATAAAAATAAATAAATTAATGAAGTAAAGTGTACTTTGTCAGATATTAAAAAGAGGAAGATCAAGACTACTAGTATATTAACAAAATGCCAGAAGAAATATACTTTTAACTATTCAGTAGAAGAGTGTACATAGTCATGAGTAAATAATGTAATAAATGGCATGATGCACACTTCAAGCTATTAGTGTTTACCTTCCCATCAAACAAGAATAGAAAAGGGGATAGGATCATACAATGTTATAGACACCAATATGCACCTCTCAAGAAGGGAAAAGACGAATATCATCTTTTAATACCTCCATTACTTGGTCAAATAATGGCTATATTCCATGTTAATTCATATGATTACCAAACTTTACCACTTTATTGAACTTTGATATGGTATAAGCGAAATAACTAAAATTTGGAAAACTGTAGATTAATTTATTCATTACATATGGGAAAGAGGTATAACACAGCTTTAAAAAATAACTTGTAATCATGCAAAGAGTATGTATTATTCAAAAAAATTAGGCAGAATGCCATCTGTTGGCCCCTGTATTTACTTGAATGCCAACCAAGATCACTAGTGTCAAATAAAAAGCAACCCAAACGAGACAAAAAGACCTTATGCAGTACATCAAAATAGTTTTAAACATTCCTAAAAGAATATAACTACGATTAAGTGAAGCCACACAAAAGAACCATCAACACCCAACTCAAAGATCAACTAGAACACATAGTGCAAACGAGAATGTACTCAAAAGGTCATCACATGTACCCAATTATCATAACTACCAAGTAAATCTCAGATTTAATCAAATCCCGTTAAAATCAGAATTATATAAGACATATCAAATACCGTAAGATTCACAATTAAATAGCCGAAAAATCCAAAGAGGAGCGGAATTTCGAAAGGATATATTGATTTAAGAGAAATAACACAAAGAAGGAACAAAAATTATACCTTGTAGATGGATATGGAGTGAGAGCGTAGGGGGTGATATTGCAGTGAAGAAAGAGGGAATCCGAAAAGTAAACTGAATTAGGGATTTATACGGCTTTACCCAATCTTACCAGAAAAACATATTGAATAATCTATATTTATCAATATAGAATCGGAAAAGAAAAGAGTGTGTGGGTGAGGTACAGAAGATCGAAGAATTGGAAAAGAAAAGAGCTTGGGGGTGAGGTATAGAATATCGATAAAGAGATCGCTAACGCAAGTGGGGAAGGGAGGTTATGGCTTATTTTATACCTGAATTCCTAACCATTGGATGAAAAAAGGAACCGACAGCTGAGATCGTTAGTGTAAACGGGTGTAATCACCCAAGTGTCAATATAAAATTTCCGAATCTTGTACTATTGGTAATTTGTAATATAACTTTTATAAACGTTTTAGCATAACCTTATCCATTTTATATTAATTGATAATTATTTTTGCTCTTTAATTTAAACAATCAATTTCCTACATCTATTCAAATATATTTCTTATTTACCACCACGTACGCTCCAAAATTAAATCTCACAAATTCTTACATGATTTCTTCTATCACCTTCAAATTTTCCTTACATCACTGTCCGTTGGTTTTGGCTTCTCTTTTCTCAATCTCTTTTTCTTTAGTTTAATTTTATGTCACAATAAAGTGAAAATTCAATTGTTCATAATTGAAGGAAAAATTCTAACAAACAATATGAAAAAATACGCAAGGAAAGAAGAATTTGATGGAAAGAAATAGATAAAATAATATGAACTTCATACAAATTTAGGAGACAAAAAGTAAAATGGAAGAAAAAGTTATAGTTAATCATAAATATAATTGAATTTGGGAGAGGAACGTAGAATTTGAGTAGAATGTGAGATTTTTTTTTTTTTTTTTTTAAACTTTGGATTATTTTTTTTAGGAGCATATTGTAGGTGCCAGGATTCGAATTCTGATCATCCCATCCACTTTGTGGATGTACCATTTGGACTAGGTCCAATTGGTAGTAGAATGCGAGATTTTATTCATTCAATTATTAACATATTAAATTTAATGTTTTAATCAAGGAAATATAATTAAATAATAATGAACTTGACAATAATAATTAAAATAAAATTTTATTTCCTTTTCTGAGGTACATGACATGTACCGTAATATTTTTGTGAATTTCTGTTACAACTTTATACTAATTTAAAAGGGTATTAGTTTCCATATATCTCATATATCTTTTGTTAATGGCAAGTGGGGAACTCTTTACAGGGAAATAATATAAAACTATGTATTTTGTTACAAAATGAGTCTACAGTGCCGCGTACAATAATTCTATCCGATATTAAATGTTGGCTAATTAATCAAATGTGATAGAAATCTAAAATATTAAATGCTGGCCAATTAATCAAATAATGAAATCTTTAGTTTTTTTCCCATAGGCCGCATATATTCCTTTATTATTTTCTTAATAAATCTGTTCAAATTGTAATCTGGTTACATACAACAGTTCTCTTTGACAACAATTTTCTCACCTCACATCGTATTATCTCGCAATCTGCCTGTGTTTTTCTAATCTTTCGGTCTCTCAGTTTCCTCCTCCAAATTGGGTAAGTTTTCATTTACCTTGTCAATAATCACCCCAAGTGTCAATATAACATTTCCGAATTATATACTATTAGTAATTTGTAATATAATTTTAATAAACGTTTTATCATAACCTTCTCCATTTTATATTAATTGATAATTATTTTTGCTCTTTAATTTAAACAATCAATTTCCTACATCTATTCAAATATATTTCTTATTTACCATCACCATGGCCGTACTCTCCAAAATTAAATCTCACAAATTCTTACATGATTTCTTCTATCACAGTCAAATTTTCCTTACATCACTGTCCATTGGTTTTGGCTTCTCTTTTCTCAGTCTCTTTTGCTTTAGTTTAATTTTATGACACAATAAAGTGAAAATTCAATTGTTCATAATTTAAGGAAAAATTCTAACAAATAATATGAAAAAATACGCAAGGAAAGAAGAATTTGATGAAAAGAAATAGATAAAATAATATGAACTTCATACAAATTTAGGAGACAAAAAGTAAAATGGAAGAAAAAGTTATGGTTAATAATAAATATAATTGAATTGGGGATAGGAACGTAGAATTTGAGTAGAATATGAGATTCTATTCATTCAATTATTAACATATTAAATTTAATGTTTTAATCAAGGAAATATAATTAAATAATAATGAACTTGACAATAATAATTAAAATAAAATTTTATTTCCTTTTCTGAGGTACATGATATGTACCGTAATATTTTTGTGAATTTCTGTTACAACTTTATACTAATTTAAAAGGGTATTAGTTTCCATATATCTCATATATCTTTTGTTAATGGGAAGTGGGGAACTCTTTACAGGGAAATGATATAAAACTATGTATTTTGTTACAAAATGAGTCAACAGTGCCGTGTACAATAATTCTATCCAATATTAAATGTTGGCTAACTAATCAAAATTGATGGAAATCTAAAATATTAAATGCTGGCCAATTAATCAAATAATGAAATCTGTAGTTTTTTTCTTATATGTGTGGTCACATATATTCCTTTATTATTTTCTTAACAAATTTGTTCAAATTGTAATCTGTTTATATGCAACGGTTCTCTTCGATAACAGTTTTCTCACCTCACATCGTATTATCTCGCAATCTGCCTGTGTTTTTCTAATCTTTTGGTCTCTTGGTTTCCTCCTCCAAATTGGGTAAGTTTTCATTTACCTTGTCAATTTTTATTTTCCTCTTGAAATAGGTTTGGGTTTCTGGCTATTGGATCATGAAACTCTGTCTCCCAGTCTCTTTGCATCGTTGGAATTCTCTATTAGTTTTTATCGTCAAATTAGGTGAATTTCAATTTTCCGGCTAAAAACGATATTAATATGAAATAAATGGAGGCAAATTCAATGTTGTTTACTGAATAATTTAAATTGTTTAATTATTCTGATAAAATTAGCTATGCAAGTGTCAAATTGGTTATTTGTTTCATTATTGCAGGTAATAAAGATTAGGAGTTTTGATTAATTTTGTGCACATTATGGATTACTAAGGATTAGAGATAATTAAAGACTAAAACTTGCTAAATATTTGACCTAGGAAGCTTTGAGTAATTAATTTATGTGCTTAAGTATGCTTGCATTGGCTTGACCATCTAAGTGATAGTATATGTGACGGGAACGGAAGAATGAAAAACGATCTTGTAGTTTTAATGAAACTTGGGGATTTTTTATTTATTACTGCTCATGTTCATGTTATGCTTGTTTTTTGTTGGATCTATTTCTGAATTTTCATGGCATTATTCTTGCACTTCGAAGGTTATGAATTTAGGAAAAAGTGGTTATGATTTTGGTCAGAATATTTAACAATTATAATAACTGAAGTGAAAAGATTTTATTTCCATGTCATGTACTTTAGAATTTTTGTTTGTTACAAAGTTATCGTTACTTTTTCCGAAATAACATTTAGATCAAAATTTTCTTCATCTTGATATATATTTATTTTGTACATGTCAATAAATTAATTATCAGATTAATACTAACCAAATAGCCAAAATTTTCAACCTAAATTAAAAGGAAAACATGTTTGATATGAAAGATTCTACAATTAAACTAAACAATAAGATATTATTTATGTGCCAAAGTTGTGATTCTCCACAAACCCACAACCATCACCATTTATAAAATTAATTAATAGTTGAGTATTATTTGACATATTTCATATATATTATAGTAATTACGCAATAAATGGGTGCAATTAAATATGTGATCGTTCTCCACAATTTAACATATACTAACCCAAATATAAGTATTAATCAATGATTCCCATATCATTCGTCTTCGTCTTCAAAACGTTGTTTATAATTAGCAGATGTTAATATTTGGCAGGCAGAGATGAAGGAAACAGAAAAGAATGATGGTACGGCGTCGTGTAATTGTTTGCATGGAGATGAAGCAAATAAGAAATGGACTTCAGCTACAATTACCCTTGTCTTCATCTTCCTCCTCTTTGGATCCTTCCTTTTTAGC
>CATIWQ010152541.1:0-27359 GCA_949673415.1 Euphorbia schlechtendalii
GAAGCAGGAAAAGAGATGATTTGGTTGAAGAGATTCTTTGAAGAGTTGGGTCAAAAGCAAGCTGACTGCATAGTATATTGCGATAGTCAAAGTGCAATAGATTTAAGCAAGAATACTATGTATCACTCTCGAACAAAGCACATTGATATCCAATATCACTGGATACGAGAGCAATTGAAAAATGGAGTTTTTCATCTAGAGAAAATTCCAACAAGAGAGAACCCTTCAGATATGCTGACCAAAGTGATTCCTCGAGAGAAGTTTGAGCTATGCAGTAAGTTGATTGGCATGAACTCCAATTAGGAGCTGACTTGATACCCTCATAAGTCTGGAGGGGGAGAATTGAAGGGTCCAGACTTAATTCAATTGGTTGGTAGGATTTAGGTGAAGAATTTTTGTTGTATTGCATTTTTTTCAACTTGGCAGATAAAAGTAGGTACATCACTTTGCCTATAAATAGGCACTCCCTGCAAATCCAAATGCATCAGAAAAAAAAGGGAAGCATTAGTTCCTTTGTTGAGTGTCATTCCTACAAAAAGAGTAATTTGAGAGTTTTCTCTTGTAGAGTAATTTAGTACCACAAGAGAGTAATTAGAGAGGGGGGTTGAGTGATTTTACCTTGTAAGTAAAATTGGGGTGTTTCCAACTGTCTCCTAAATTAGTTTATATCTCGAGTTTGGGTATGCTTGAGAGAGCTTGTATTTTGTGTTCCCATTATTTATTAGTGGAGTTATCGGTGCCCAGTGGTTTTCCCTTTCAAGGGTTTCCACTTAAATCTCTGTGTCTCTTTATTGCTTTACTTGTTTTATTTGTTGTTGCTAATCTATTTTAGTTAACACATATCACCCGGTTACCGAATTAATTATTCGGGACCTAACATGTTACTTGTTCTTATTGGATGAATAGTAAGATATATGTTCCAACATTAACAAAGGGTTAAATTATAGAACTTCATAAAAAAAAACTAAATAACTATATAACCATAACTGATAAATATTTACATTACATATATTCATGATTGTTGGATTTTAATAATAAATACTGGGTTATTCTTAAGAAAATGAGGGATGGAAAGGGCCCCGAAGAAAGGGTAGAAACTCTTGTTTCCCCTTTCTATAAAAAAAATTGAACCATTTCCACCTTATTTGCTATGCTAATTATATGGAATTTGCGAATAACATCAAATTGCTCCATTTAGAATCATACAATCAACTCATTCAATGTTAATCCACAAGAATTAGCTAAATATTAGAAATCAATTCTCAAAATCTAATTATTTAATCAATTCTCAACACTAACACCTAAACGGTGCACCAATATATTCATATTGAGCAAGGTATATTAAGTCATACCTTCTATACCTTTAAATTTTAATTAATATTTTACTATTTCAAGTTTATCAACCTATACCTACTGTGACTAGTTCGATTGGTGATATATATATGTGCATCAAAATTCAAAGTGTATATTAGAAAGATATTAATGTCGAACCTTAAACTTTATAGAAAGATCATGAAAACTCGAGAGGAGATAAGTTTGAGCCAAAAATAATATAACATTAAGGTCTCTTTTGGTTGGCGGAATAGAATAGGAAATGAATGCAAAAACGTCAAATATGATACATGAGTCCGACGTCGGAAGGAATAGCTCTTCCTAGTTTTCATGAAAATCACAGAATAGATATTAATTCGTTTCAAAGAGGAATAGCTATTCCGAGATTTCTATGAAAATTAGCAGGAGCTATTCCCTCCGACTCGGAATCATGATGCTTTTCCATGTATTTTCTATTCTATTCTATTCCGCCAACCAAACGAGTGATAATGATTATAAAACAAAGTCTATCAACATATTTTTACAACTTTTTTTTGAGGAAAGGATTTGGTATATCGTTTTGGTAAGCTTGTCTACAGATTTGTTAACTGAGTTGTCATGTCCAAGTACGCTTGTTCATTTGAAAAGGAAATTAATCCTCAAATTGAATCATAATCAGGAATTAAGTAATGCAGATGAGAGAGACATATAAAACAAATAAATAATGAGTGATCATTGAATACCAGTAAAAGAAACTCTACCAAAACCCAAATGTCCATCCTTGTACAACTCTAACCATACCCTTTCTGCTTCAAACCCTCCCATCTCTTCTTCTCTTTCTGTTACTGTTTCCGTCATCACCATTCCCTCTTCTACCCTTCTCTTTCTCATATTTCCATCTCCGTCCCCTTCTTCCTCAGCCGTCCGATCATCATCATCTGTCTTTACTTTCTTCTTCCTTTTCTTCCTCCTTTTCTTCACTTCCCCCACACACTTCCTGCCTACCATCCACGGCACTTTAACAAAAGCAAATGCCAATATATTGATCAAAGCGCAAGGACAGCAACAAAGAGCTACACAATCGGCTATTAACCCGGCTGTACAAGACCCACAATACTTGCCCGAACACTCGATCACTTCTCCTCCTTCATCAACACCACTAGTAGTAACAGTGTGCCTGCAGGTGCAGCTGTTCTTCTGTGTGGGTCCACCGCTTTCATTTTGGGTCCCATCTTTACGTGGTAACCGTGGTGAATTCTCCTCCATTCGATGTTCTTCAATCAATCTCACCTCTTCTCCTCTCTCTGCAACAACAACAAGTATGGAGACTTTTACTTTCTCTCTTTCTTGAGGGAATTGCATAGTTTCTCTACCTGACGCTCTCTTAAAACTACCAATTATGAATTACTATGTTTTAATCAATATACTGTACTTTAAATTACAAAGGGTATTTTCGTAACTATAGTTGTCTTGAGTTTTTCAATGAGTAATTTTTTTTACGGTTCTTTCTATCAGATAAAATATATATTGACTGAACTGGATAACTAATGGTTATTTACTTCTAATATAGTTCGAAATTTCTACTTTCTTGTTATATTAAAGAATATACTTTACTTCCTTTATTTTATAATAATCGTTTTTTTTTATACTAAAACAATTTTAAAATAAGTATCGTTTTTAGATTTTAATGCAATTTCTTAAACAATTTATCTATTATACCCTTATTTTATACACATTAAAAATGATAAAAAGAATAAAACTCTTAATCAATTTTCAAATTAATAAAAATCATACGAATAAATAATATTTTTATCATTTTAATTAATAAAATCTTAATGTCGACAAACAACTTTAAAATGATAGTTATTTTGAAATGGAGGTGTAATATATATTTGAAAGAAATGGAAAAAAAAGATAAAAATAGATTGTCATATAAATAAATTTTAACCGTAGTCAAAACAAAACAAAGACATTAAAAAAAGGAAAGTATATAAATTTGATGGTAGGCTAGTAAGGACTATTGAGAATCCTAGTAAACACAGGACAGTCCAATAATTCTGGATTACGTTGTTTCCTCGTAAAAATTTATCATTCTGGCCATTATCAAGTGGTACCATCACCTGAATGACACTGTTCTTTTATTCTTTTTTACCTTTTAAATTTTTATGCATTTTTCTATTTTACCGAGAAATAATTCATTTTCAAGTTTATAAATTTCTTAATAAATATGTATGTCGTATATGGTAGGGACGACAGTGGGAACAATATATCACCTAATACAGATAGTCAAATACTATAGCTAAGAAAATACGACAAAAATTCCTTTGCTACGTCTTGTGACATATCAATACTTTTTGTACCTGCACATTCATGTGCAATATTGGAACTACCTCATCTACAACGCTGATTAATTAGACAGAAACTTATATTAAAATTATTTATTAAAGTTCTATGACTCATTCAGTGTAATTGTAATTAGTTACGTTTAATTTCTACTGCTTGATGTCGAAAGGATATTGCTGAAGAAAATTCTCAAACATTTATAATTATAACAAATATTATTGAACAGGATCAATCAACATGTCTTGTTAGTAAAAAAAGGAAATCCTTCAACATATTGTTCTCGAAATATCTAATTTCAATGGATGGATTCTTTAGTTTGATACTAACAATAAGGGTTTTTTTAGTAAAAAATTTACAAGAAATTAATAATTTAGGTAGGGTTAAATGAAATTTGGGTGGTTGGAGACATATAAAACATATAGAAAGGGGAAGAGTTGGTGAGAGTTGCAGGGGTAAAGATGGGAGTGGAGTGGGGGAAAAGGGTAAAAGAGGAGGGGTAATTGGGTAAAGCAATAAAATGGAATATGAGAAAGACAAGACAGTACTAGAAACAGTGACTAAGTTGATGAAAAAGCAGTTGCTCTCAATGTTTTTTTGCGTTCAATAAAATTTTTCACTTCATGTCTCATGCCTTATTTGGCTTTCCTACAATTCTCCAGCGGTTCTATGATTGCACCCATTCACCAAAGGGTGGTGCCAAGGTACGACAAGAGACACTAAAAAGATATGTGAAATTTATATACATGTTCCGAATTCTCATATCATCACCGCTACAACTACGTTATCTGCCTATATATTTCAAATTACGGATATATTAAAATTGCTTTTCAAATTGCTATCTTGGAAAGATACACTCACAAACTTTCAATAAAATAAAGTATTTTTATATTGGATAAAAAATTTTAACTCTAAATACTAATTAATTGGAGTTTCTTTGATATTGATTTCTCATTATCAAAATTTATTATCATGGAGAAAACTTGAAAATGAAACTTCTCAAGACAATAATCGAGGAAAACAGTATGAAACTGATCCTACATAAATAATTGATCAACTTTAAAAATTAAGTGGATTTGTCAAGTAACATTCGTTTAAGTGGTTAGATAGTTTCAGTGTGATTTTCTGCAATAGTACCTCGCTAGCTTAACAGTTGATGTAAATCAATCATAGTGGTCTAATTAGTTTGGTCCAAAAGTATACTAAAACACCTTTTAGACTAAAAGTTACAGAAATTTAGAATTTTATCTCTATAACACACATACTAGATTTTAATTGGAAATCATTTTCTATATTTTATCGTTTGATCAGCCAAAGGAACAATCTAAACCATTTGAAAACAATGCAGCTAAATTATGTTTCCTATGTGCTGTCAATTGTCAACAATATGACATGCCCTTATATTCTTCCTTATCAACTCTCTATGTGCATATTGTGCATTTTTATAATTAAAATGATCTTTTTTTTAGAAAAAAGTTTTGCCTCGTTTGAGCTTACATTAAATGGAACGTAAAATCCTCAACCCATCCCGGATGTGATTCAAACCTGGAACCTCTAAAGTTTACAACTTCCATCTTAACCTAGGCTAAGACCTTAGTCACATAATTAAAATGATCTTAAAATACATATACTCATTTATAAAGAAGATGCTTGTCAAATGGCAAGTATAATTCACATGGGTCCTGACTTTCGGTTGGATTTTTAATTTGACCCATTCACATGTCCCATAAATTAAATAAACCAGCTAGAGTTACTACTTTTTAACTAATAATTTTGTATAATTAATACCTGACAATACTTTTAAGGTGTGATGTAATCAGAAAAATAAGTGAGATGGGGTGCATTTTTTAAATTTATAAATATTATCAAACATCGGTGCTCTTGGTTGCTCCCGTAATCAACAAAGTTTGTACCAACTTTGTTACCAATTGAATTTAGCTCAATTGATATATTCACAAATAAAAATGAAGGAGGAAGATCAAGGAATAAACCTTGACTCCTTAAATTCCACAAAAAAGGATTTTCTGAAAATAAAGATTGTTTCGGTATTACTGAAAATAAGAAAATATAGTTACCATATAAAAAGAAAATAGAAGAAAGAAAACATAATATAATATGATAGTAAAAGCATTTTAGCAGACAATAAAGTAATTTGAGTATAACCATTCTACAAGTACATGAATAGGACGCATTTATAATCCAAAAAAAAACTCTGAAAACTCGGTTTCAAATACTAAAATATCAAATAGATTATAGAAAAATATATTGAGTATAGAAAAAAAACCAATAAAACAAAAAATGGAGTTTATTGTTACTGACATATGTAAACTATTATAAAGTTTAAACTGCTTTTGTAAATTTAAAGATACCATATCATGTGCGTGAATAAACTAATTTATGCAAAGTAAAATCCATAGTTACCCTCTTAACTTGGTTCATATAATTGGATGTTATCCTTAACTTGTTAAAGGATCATAATTTTTCATTAATTTGATATCAGCGAACCACTTAACTCTCTTAAGGTCACGTGTTAGAATTTGGTTGATTTGATTATTTAAAGATATCATTTTTTTAATTTTTCTCTTTCTAACCAAAAGTTAACACGTGACATTGAATGGTAAAATGATACATTTTTTCCAAGTAAAGAAGGGTAACTGACCTTTTTACAAGTCGAGGTGATATTTGATTTTTGAAACCAAAATGAAAGAGTAATAATGCATTTGACCTTTCTTTTATACTCTCTCCGTCAAATAAATGTTATCGTTTTAACTAATTCACGGTTTTTAAGATAACAATTAATCGAATGAGATGATTTACTAATTTGCACTTTCATAAATGTCACTCTTTTCAAGACTTCATTAATATGTGTAAATATTGATTCTTATAATCTTCTCATCTTGTTGGAGATTAAAATATTATTTCAATGAAAGTTGAACAAATTAATAGAGGGTACATTGGAAAACTTAGAAAAAAAATATATTGAAAATACAAAATGATAATAAAAAAGAAAAATCAAAATTCCCCTAAAACGACAATATGACAGATAGAATTTATTGTATTTGCTGTATTCTTTCTATATAATTTGTACATAATCATGGCGTCCTACTTTTCATTTGAGTTTGCTATTGGTTTATAGGTTGATTGGATATTTTTTAGCTAATCAATACTGAATTGAGAGTTCAAGTTCCTTTTTGACTTCACAAAAAATATAAGTTTATTTTGATTTATTGCAGTTGTTGTTATATACTCCGATTTTTGCAAGTAACATTTTTTTTGTCTCTCAAACAGATTAAAAAAAGTAACCAAACATACAAAAATTGTATGATGCAAAAAAAGATTAAAGACATCTAATCACATAACAAGAAATTCTTTCATGTACAAAAAAAAACATTTTAAGCCTATGTTATATTTAACTTATAATGAGATTTATTGAACTAAGCTGTTATTTCAATTAAATATATAAATATATAATATTGTATTGAACTGAATAGATTATAAATCGAAAAGAAATAACTTATGAAGTGAATAAATTCAAAATTCGACTATAGTTAAATTAGTTCTAATATACATGATACATGTAATAATATAATTATTGATTTTTCAGTAGAAGATACATTGTATTAAATTAACATGATAAAAAATTTATTAACTAAATAGTTAAATGATACATATTACACACCCCTTTAATTTGTTCAAAATGTACTCTCTTGACATCCTGAACATTAAAATGTGATAAATGATCATCTATGCTTGTTTAAAACGAGTCACTTTACCCATTCATCATCACGTGTCATTTTTTGGTGGTTCGACTTTTAAAAGATGTCATTTTTCTGATTTTTTTTATCAAATCAGAAACTGACATGTGATATTGAAGGGGTAAACTGGTGTATTTTAAACAAATTCAAGGGGTTTGACACATTTGAAAGTTTAAGGTGTCAACAACCCATTTGGAAGAAGTTTAATGCTAAATATGAAATAGAACGGTCAGTTTTCTTTCATTTCAGAAGGTAAAGAAGTAAAAATAAAGTAAGTATACACATGGAAGTGGAAAATAGGAATCTAATGCATGCTTGTTGAACTATCAGCCATGGAAGAGGGGAAGAATTAGTGGCTATTTTAGGACCAAAAACAATGTATTATGTACAGTACCTTTCCAATCTTAATTCTTAAACACATTACATAAACTACATCTGAACTCTTAAGGCCAAAGTGTAGAGAAAGAAACCAAACTAGCTACCCATTATTGACCATACCCATACACAAAACCCAAGAGATCTGGTTCTGCAACCCCGTAAGTACTTATGAACCATGCATTCCTTAATTAACTCTTTTTAGTTTTCTTTAACTATGAACAAATGCAAAATGCACATCAAACAAAGGAAACAGTGAAAGAAAAACAAGAGAAATTTACCTCTCTTTGCCTGCAATCTCTACAGTTGGGAAACAATATGATCAGGAAAACAAAATCACTGAAATTTCTTGAAATTGAAGCTCCTTGTAGTGTATGAGTTGAAAATTAGAAGGAAAGCAAAACTTATCAGATCTGGAGTGTTGTATATAAATGTAAATATATGGAATTGTGCAAAGGGAATCACTCAAGATCAGAGTTAAGGTTATTTAATGTGTCTATATACAATATATTTAAAAAGATGGGGTAAATATTATTTTAATCAACCTTAAATCACTAACTATTAAGATTTCATTTCCGAGTCTCAAACCACTCGCAAGCATTTTTAGTAATTGCGCCGTAGAGATTAGTGATTAGTTTAAGGCACCCCAAAAGTCCCAATTATTTCTGATCAAGATAAAATTACTATCACAAAACATTGTATTAATTATTAACATCGAACCCAATAAGTTTACCATTAGTGGAAAAAAACTATGGAATCTGCCAAAAGAAAGATTATAAAAAATACTCCATCTGATGCAAAAAAGATTATTATTTTATCCAACATTTCATTTTCTTTTTCAAAATATCATTGTAAAATTATACACTTTTTTTAATTATCTAGCTTTATGTTATTTAAGAAAGATATAAAATATAAATGAAGTTATAAGATAATAATTAAAAAAAGGGAAAATTTTATAATAAAATAAAAGAAATAAAATAATATTTTAATAGTGTAGTTAATGTTTTATTGATTTTGATAAAAATGTTAGATAATACTTCACCCGTTGTCTAAATATTGTCGTTAAGATTTTCATCAAAATCAATAAAACATTTATTACTCTATTAAAATTACTAATTTATCCATTTTATTTTATCATAAAATTCTCAGTCTTCATAATTAGTACCTTATAATTTCATTTTATACTAAATATTTTTCCTAATTAATACAAGGATAAATTAGGAAAAAAATGTTGAATGTTGCATTGATATGTGAGTATGATAAGCATAATAAAGATGAAAGTATCAAATGGTATTTTTTATGAGTTCCAATGACAGCAAGTATAGAAAATTGTTTATCTTCTCGATATATTTAAGGGTAAAGTTCAAAAACATACCATGTGGTTAGACTGATTTGCGAAAAGGTCCCTGTAGAATTTTTTTTACAGAAGCATGCTTGTGTTTCAAACCGTTAACAAAAAATTACTTTTTTCTTAACACCGTTAATAAAAGATGACGTGTCAGGGGTATTTTCGAACTATGATAATTATTCTTTAAAAATTAATGACGTGCACCATTCCATTGACAATCCCACTTTCTTTTCTTAACTTACTTTCTACAAAGTTTGATTGGAGTTAAAATAATAAAAAAAATAAAATAAAATTAAAGATCTCTGAAATCTCATCCACCATTAACATGAAAACTTCATTTCTTTTACTCCTCGCCGGGGCCACCACGCAGCCGCTACCACACCGTCGGAATTGATAACTTCAGCCCATTCGTTTGTTTCATATTCGACGGTCATTTCGTTACCCGCAACCAGCTCCAAAACCCCCTGCATAAATTATCTCAAGCTCAGCACCAGAATAGTAACCCACCATCTCATTCTTCCTTTTTGTCTCTCCCTTTCTTTCATCATAGTTAATCTCATTGCTCCTGCTCCTCTTTGCACCATTTTGTGTGTACCCTTTCTCCAATGAATTTTTATGGCAACAAATTTTCGAAGTTCTCTCTTCCATTTTTATACTGCTGATTCCATTTTCAAAATTAAGAAAACTAGATCTTAGATTATATCCCTTTCATCTTTGATACTTATCCCACCGACTAATTTATTATCAAAATTACTGTTGCAATCTCAACGCACGCACACCGGTAGTCGAATCTTGTTTTCCATGGCATTGTTTTCATTCGAATCTTGCTTATCTACTAATTTTTTCAATCTTTAATTTTAGATAGATGAATAGGAATTGAACAGGGGATTTACCGAAAATACCATTTGCCATGTAGGATTTTTAACTATGTCTGAAAGAAAAAATCAATCTTTTGCTAATGTTTACGCGCATGCTTTTGTAATAAAAAATTTTACGAGGACTTTTTCGCAAATCGATCAAATCACATTTAACCTGTATTTAAGGTAAAAATCTCTCATTTTCATTACTGTGTTCATATTTTATACTTTTGCATAACAGTTAAGCACGTGAGAGGGACGGTTGGCAAGTGCAACCCAACTTCATTCAAACTTTTTTTACCATGAGACTAATTTTGAAGTCTAATTTTAAAAATTTTACTGAAAAAAACATAATTTTTAATAACTTTTTTAGCTAAAAATAAATAATGATTTGAAACCTAATCTCAAAATTCGAGGTTGGTTATAGGGAATATTTCTCATTATTTATGTTTTTTTTACTTATGTGTTACAAGAAGATTTCTTTTAAAAGATCGAGTTTATTTTCCGTTGCATAGAGTTTGGTGATGTGCTCCAAAAGTTAATTTCCAGAAAAATTAACATTTGGGCCAAGGAGGAGGGAAGCCCATATAATTAAGCTTTAAAAAAGAGGCCCATAAGGCAACTAGTATAGCCCATATCGTTGCAAACAAATCTGACCTAAAAGATCCCTTTAATAATCTATAAATATTCACACAAACCCCCATTCTTCTCCGATCACTAACCCTAAATCCCCCAGCGCCGCCGTAGATCGTTTGTTTTCTTTCTGCTATTGCGTAGGTGTCATCTTTTGTAACTTTGATGCGTTTATCTTGTTTTCAAATGGATTTGGAAATGAAAAAATTGGGCAGAGATGAAGAGTGCTTTAATTTCTGACACCTCTTGTATGAGAGGAGCTTTATACAGAGCTCTTCTTTGAGCACAGTTAGCAACTCTCTGAGCCCTTTCCTGTTTTACTTTTTATATTTTGACCAACAAATTTTTCTTTTACTTTTTCTTAATTAATTGGTTGCTTTGTTTTTGTGCGATGACTTCAATATTATGGATTTCTCCGTGACGAAGAGATACAGATGACGAGTCCGATAATCCATTCTTTAAATCGTGACGACAATTGAGGCATTTGTCTGAGAGAATACTTATTTTGCCATTTGTTTCATTTTGGTTTTGAAACTAAAGGTTGCATACAATTTAGATTCTTTGCATTTAATCGATTTCAAATCTATGAAGTGACGATGAAAAGATTTTTTAATTTTTTTGTGGACTCAATATCCTTGTATTCATTCTGAAGAATAGTCTCATATGTTATGGTTAAGATTGATTGCCAATCTTTGCAAATTAATTGATAAAGTGGGAGTTATTTTGTTCCGTTTTAAAATGAAAACTAGAAAATGGCAGCAGTGATGAGAAATATACTCTTGAATGAGATATGAAGCTTGAGCTTCAAAATCCTTGATCGTCTCTCAAGCACTTTTGAGCTGCTGGTCTTTATTTATTTTGTGTTTTGAGCCTGTTTAGCTCTGTTCTGTTTGCTGTGCCTTGGACTTTTTTCGTCGCAAAAACAGTTAATAGCTTCATAGTAATAGTTCCAGGAAATCTATTGATGAAAAAAATTTTTGTGCTCTAAATTACCGTTGGAGCTCTGAATTTTCTTCACTTGAACATCGGTTGTCGTTACAAGTTAGAACTATAAGACTATACCTTTCAAATACTCCATTGTTGCAATTGGGATTTACGGAAGTAGTGTCTAAACCTGTGGAGGATGGCGAATTGAAATTTAAAAAAATGATAGCAGTGAAGAGAACTGAATTCTTTTGATTGAGAAATAAAGCTCGAGCTTTAAATTTTATCATTATTTGAGAACCTCTAATAGAATAATCTGGGCTGCTTATGTTTCGATCTTAGATCTCGACTGAACTTCTCAAATAAGCAATTGTTGCAATTGGGTTTTTTGAGAACTCTTGCACTTTGACTAAATTAATTAATACATAAATTTTTATATATTAAAATTGAAAATCCACGTAATAAATACTGTTGCAACATTTTCTTGTTCTTGAACAACATTTTTCTAAATTTTGTTTAACATTTTACGCTTTGATAGTTTTGGACCTTCTTGTTTCATCTGATTATATAAAATTGTGATGGTCTTTTAAAAATCCTGCTTGGATGCTGTGTAAGTGGCTGCATTTGTCACCTTTTAAAACATGATGATCCTAGAAAATCCTGAATACTGGATCCGCACATGGTCAATTGTGAAAGAATCATATATATATGCAAATGACAAGCTACAAGTTGCAACGAATTTACAAAAAAAATTTGGTAGTTTGCATATGAGCATCACAATCCGACACTAATTTATGGGCAACAAATCCAAATAAATATTTGAAAGTCATGCAAAACAGACTGATTGTTTATATAGGAGGCACTATCAAAGTGTTGGTGATAGAAAAGCTTGCACATGGCAGCAAAGACAAAAGATAATCAAACTGATGTTGTAATTCTTGTTTATAATTACAAGGCGTCAATAAATAAATTACAACATATCGCACACGAAGGCGATGGGGGATGACATCACAAAATTTGGTGTCTGCAAATTAACATGTTCACACCTATGGTACACTACAAATACAAATCATAAGATGCCTTTGTACCTCATAAATAGTCTTGCCAGATTGGCTCTGAACTATTTCCACTCTCGGCATCCTTAGTCATTATTATCATCACATACCTCATTCTGAATTTACCTTGAGGCTAAAGCATTCAATTGCTTTTCCAACTGCCAATGTCAAAAAACTGAATCATTATTGCAAGAGACCTAAACAACTAACATGTTTAAGAAACACTGGATCAGCAGAAATATGTGCCTCAGTTTCACACCAAAACAATTTCTTGGAAAACAAAGAACCCTGAACAATGGTGATTGATTGCAGGATAAGAACATATATATGATGAAGGTCAATAAAGCTCCTGGTCTAAAAAATAAACTATGAAATTGCAAAAGTTTCCACAAGAAAAGTTTCCTGGTGGATAGGTGCTGTATCTCTTTTTCAATATATGTGGCAGATAGCATGAGAGCTATTATTTTAGTCTACTATCCATGTTGCAAGTCACTACTACAGGACCAAACCATGAAAACAAAATATAGAATGCACACCTGAGCATTTTTTGTCTTCAGTCTTTGCAAATCCTCGACGAGGCTTCCAACACTAACATTTGAGAAGAGTTTTAATAATTGTCAAAATAGCAACAATAATTTTGTTCATAAGTTTTGGTGAGCCAAGCCATACCTTTGTTGTAGATTAATTAACTGAGCCTGAAGCTCCCTTTCCCTGGCAGAAGTAGGCGAAGTCTGCAATTTATGCACAAATAATGATCATTTTATTCATATAGCAATAGCATGTCATCTAAAAGAACGCCCCAACACAAGGATGCATATTTCTCTATATCATACGAAAACTGTACCATGCATGAAGTAGAGTGGAATATTTTACTAGGTAGTCAACTAGCAGACCAATAAATTTTTGTCTAAAAAGGTTCATTTCTTCTCTCTGGGCTCACCTGTGAAAGGTCATTAGTAGAAGCCTCAGCTGACTCCAATTGCTTGCCTGCATTATAAAAATGAGTCAAACTCAAGAAAATGTTGCATAAAGTATATAGAGAGAATAACAAAACTGGTCAAAAGAGGGGAAGCATTACCAGGGCTTTGCTCCACATACTTGATCAGTTTAAGAATTTCTTCCTATCAACAATCATTTGAAAAACACCATGAATATATAAATAAAACACAGCCATGTAGTAGATGAGACAGCACAATCAAAAAAATATACCCTTTGTACAGCGTTCTGCTGCAAAATGAATTGCAGTGATGGGAGAACTGTGGAAGCTGAAGGGTTTGATGTGGTCGTACCAGTAGAACCTCCACTGACTGGGCTTACATAGCAGTTGTTAAGACCCTGAATCACACAAAAAATGGCAGTGGTTACAAATACATTGCCTTGATGATACAATTTCTAAGTTCCATAATTAACTCTAATCAAACATCGCAACACAACCTCAACTAGGTATCAAGCATCAAGAGCACTGCAACAGAGGAATAAAATTTAGTAATAACCTAGTAGGCCATTAAACCACCTTGAATTATATTTACAACATCATATTGGAGCATTTGGGTAACACACCAAATGTATCCAACTAAGGTCAGATCTGACATGAAACAAGAACTATAATATACTTCCATGTTTGCTAGACACCATTTACTAGGTAGCAACACCCTGTGTAGAGTAAAATTTCTTGCACATGAAAACAAAGGGGCCCAAACTGTGTCAGCATAATCTCCAACACTGCCTTAACATAATAGCTTCCACATGGAACAGAGATAAATAACTTTCTTTCTGCAAATTTGAAAATAATATTTTACCATTTGTCCTTTCCTTTTATTTGAGAATTAGTGCATATGGCTTTATTCGTTCTTATCTCTAACTTTATTTATTGTCTGTTTCTAGTTTATGAAGTTATGGTAATACATATTATTATACATTCTGTTAAGTAACCAAATAAGAAAATATATGTTCCACCGCCACCCACCCACACAACAACAACTACCATCATTATTAACCCTTTAGTAGACAACTGACAATAAAGGCAATACGTCAGAAGTCGAAAAAAACTTTTGCGTGGTTCCGAGTACTGGTGCTTGAATTGGCACTCGTGTGGATGACAGGTATTCGAGCTAATTCCTAAACATTAAGCCTATAATACTAACTCCAGCATGCTCTCGATTCTCATCAATCCAACAAAAAGGAGATTTAAAGAATTTAAAACAAAGACATTTTTAAAAAATAAATTCTAGGAAGTCGTAAATTTTCATTTGATTTCAGAGAAGTCCAAGGGCAATCATCATCATGCAAGCATGCATGCCGATGTTGATCTGAGACCATAGCAAATAAAATGTATAATATACCTTTGGGCTAAGATCTGCTGAAGTCACCTTAAAGCGCCCCTTTCGTTGGACAACTGCAACCTCTGACAAATCTTCAGCTGCATAAACATATAACACAAAAGATAATCAAACAAGCATAGACAAATAGTTCTGTCATTGATTATGATCAAGGAAAATGTCCAAAACCCACAATTAGCATACCGGATGGAAGGCTATGGGAATCCTTTTTCTGTCTATATGACAATGGACCACTATAGTTCCGCTCTGATGGATATTTTGACTGTATGACATCCCTACAAAAGAGTGAGATGATAGTCAAGCTATCTACTAGAAGAATGAAACAATCTCAGACGGAAGATTTACACTATTAAAGGCAAGAAATGTCACTGCAACTTAATGATAACATCGACCAAACCAAATTGAGAGGCAAGACTTTGACCATTCATTCCATGAGACAAAAAATGACATTTCCAGTTGATTCATTTCACACAAACTCAGAACTGAAACGGTTCATAGGCTCTTTAGTCTACTAAAACAACATCATCACCCCAATTGCCAACCAAGGTTCCCGCACAAGCGGGGTAGGGGGGGGTCAGGTGTATGCAGCTTACCCTGTGATAACAGAGGCTTTTTCTAACTGACCCTAAAGTGGAGTTGCAACAGCTACAGTGATTTCACAATAAAAGAATTTCAGTCAGATTAATGAGTCATTTTGCTTTTTCCCATTATAATCCAAAGCCAAAGAATGGTGAGTCTTTAAATAATGGATGGCTACTAAAACAGATAAACAGATTTTATTTATTTCTTATAATTATGGGAAAAGTCAGCTAATCATTGAGCCACAATGACCCATTAAATCATGCCTGTCTACCAAAAAAGTTTTCATACAGAAGTGCCGATACCCTTGCAGCAAGAGTCTGGTAATATGTGATACTCACCAGATACCCACCCTATGGAAAAATTTGATTAATTTTGAAGGTAAAAAAAGAATTGAAGAAACGAATATGGAGCTAAGGAAAAAAAAGCATAAGAAAAACCAATCCACGTTGGTGATTGAGCTGTCCAGAATGTTTTAGGACATTGGAGACTCGTGCACTCTCACTAAATCCAAGTCAATGGAGGAAGCAAGCAGTAAATAAGTTAAAGTGGATGCAAACTCTCCTATATTTGTTCAGCATATAAATTCTTCCATATCTTAACAAACATACACTTGTCTAACAGTTGTCTTTTAAATACCGAGCAGTTTAGATTGAATTCCCATTTTTTACCACTAGGTATTACACCTTTAGGTGCATCATGTAACATCTTCAATGCTATGGAAAATATTAGGAACCTAAAAAAGAAAAATATCATTGTACATATAATATGATACTCTAATTTATATATCCAAGTTTCCAAAGACTCCAGAGTATTTTATCTCCAGCAGAATTAACATAACACGTCAGGTGAAATAAGAAAGAGACATCCAACTATTTTTTCCTAGCCTTAGGTCATGAAGTTCCAAAATTTGAAGCTTTTGATTGGAACAAACAACTCTTTGAAAGAAATAACAAGCAAACTTGGTTCCTATAAGCCAAGAAATTTCAACACTTCTGATTTTCAAAAACTGTAATCTAGTAGAAAACGATACAAATGTTTTAAAGAATCTCACCTGTTTTCATCTCCAATAATCTTTTTAGGAGAGAAGGCATTCTCTGGTATTAATGGACCACTTATAAATTTTTTATGCCCCACAACCCTGGGTGACAAAGTGTTGCTTCGCCTTGAATCATCAAAATCATTTGCTCCACTTTCTTGGTGTACATCTCCGGATGACAAATCCGTTAAAAACTGCTGTTCCGAATCCATTTCTGTTTGGTCAGTATTCTTCCAAGTTGGACTAGTTGCATCCACATCATCATCGCCAACATCAAAACAACGTCTGCATTGCAAAACCAAAGAGAGAAAATATTTTGTTCACCATGCGGTATGCCAAAATCATTGTAGAAAATGAATAAAAAACAGCAATAGAACATTTCATCATCAACACATTAGCCACCTAATATTCCAAGATTTGAGTAACAAGAACCAGAACTATGAGGATAAATCCAGTACAAAAAAGGAATATGAAGTATTACTTCAGTGCTTGAAGGGGTTTGATAGGAAATGAAGCAAGAGAACTCTCCAAGTCAGGGATATCATTGAACTCATCCTGCCACATTGAAGAAGCATGTGGGAAATATTAAAGGATGACATCAGAACTGATAGTTTACAGGAACTGCCAACCATTAGAAGATAAATATATCAAGAAAATGCAGGCATGAAAATTGATAATGATACCTGGTGGCCAGGAGCAACAGTTGAATGATTAGTCCTTTCATGGGATTGCCTCTCAGATGGAAGCTCAACATTATTGCTTATGTCCTTTTTCAAACATCCATTTAGTTTTTCTGCATTTGTCATGTCATCGAAATCCTGAATCTGCGGGACAAAAAACCAGTGACAAGGAGCAAATAAAAAATGATGATGTGAAGTTTGGTACCAGTGAAATAAATTGGTCAGATATACTATATACCCATATAAAGTTACTTACAAGAGCAGCTTGACTTTTCAAATCTTCAAGGTTGAAATTCCAAGCACTAATGCCTTTTATGTACTCTTGCTGCACAATGACCAGGCAAGATTAATATTCTAATCAAAATTTATCAAAAAAACTAAGGTTAATCTAGTAACCGTGCATGTGCATTCAATGCAAGTAAGAATTGTCTTGGCAGTTTAATAAAAACAACATATAAAAATATCACTGCACTCCACCAAAATAAAAGCCAAAATTTATTAGTCATGTTTATTGCTACTCTACAGCCATATATTGATAGTTGGATATTCTTAATTTTTTGACACATCCACTCAGAAGATGTTCAATACTAATACAATATAGCATCATCAAGTCCAGGCAAATACAAAAAACAATAAAGAAAAAATGAACAGAAAAAAACAGATATATAACATATGGCCAATTAGTTGTCTTCATTCTCTCATCTTTATCCAAATTTCATTACTCTTCATATATAGGAGTAGCATTTCAAACCAAATAAAATTTGCACATCTTTGATCAGGTCTACCCCTAGTGCAAGGTTTAACAGTTATCAGCAAGTGAAATCATAAAATCTCAAGCTACTGAGCCAACACTGGTAATTAACATGAAAGTTTTCTTCAAGTCGTAGAGGTAAATAACCAGTGACAAAAATGTAACTAAAAATTAGAAACAACAATAAATGAAGGGATCTCATGCAGCAGTTCCATCTTTAATATAAATATGAGTAGAGAGACTACAAATTAATCCAGCTGGCCTTGTAAGTAATATCTACTTTGATCCACCCATCTCTGAGAATCTCTCTACAATTACCCAATCACCTAAGATCAATACAAGTTATTGAAAAAGAATGTCTTCTCTGTGCAGCTCAAATTCCTTGTAGATACACATCCTTGCGACATCTATCCTAATCCATACTGTGACCAAGGAATTTTTTTATCAAGCTTAAATTTATTTGCAATATATGAGTCATGACCAGTATAAAACATGGAGCATTCCTTCAAAAAAAAATAATGCTTCAATAAGGCCAAGTCACTTAACAAGATCAGTGGCACTACTACTCACCAAACAAAACGTATGTGAAAAATTTCAAAACATCCAAGAACGTACATATTCAGCCAGTTGTCTCACTTAAATTTTTTCTCTCTCATCAACTGTGCCATCACCGATCTATATTATTTGTTAATCCTTACTATGATTAACTATAACTGAGGTCTGAGGGTTGACAAGAATCTAGCTGGAAATAACAAATCACCCTATTCAGCTAGCAGTAACCAGCCTAGAAATTCCAGGGATGGAAACATATGAGCAAAGTATAATCTTCCAACCAAAATGAAAAGGACTAAAACCATTAATCAGACGATGAAAATTTTAACAAGTTTACAACATTCACCTGTGATAATTGCTCCTTGTCCTCGTACAGAGCCTTATTCTGAACAAGAAGATCAGCTTCTTTTGCCTGACAAATAAGAAAACAAAAAGGGTGAATTGTGAAGAAGTTATGGCTTATCCATTGGAATAATTTGAAAAATAAGATATTTAACCAAAACAAGCAAGAGACCTTCAGTATTCTAAAACGTTCCCCTAAAGGAGCAAGTCCATCAAGAATGGTTCGAGCAACATATTCATTGGAGCGTGCATGTTTAAAGAAATGGTGTTTAAAAAGCTTCTCTGAGGAGGGACGCTTCTTTGGATCCTTCACTAAGCAAGCAGCTACCATCTCTTTAAATGACTGAAAGTTGCAAAAATTGATAAAAAAAATTAATCAGCCTCTAACCATATGTTTAAATTGAGCACCAAAACCCAAACCTTAGAAAATCTCTTGTCTCTTTCATAGTCCAGTCCCGGTGGTGCATTTTGTAAGGTCATGAGCAAAACCTGCAGATATTTAAAAATGGTCAAATTGTGAGCAAGTATGTATGCGCCTAACAGATCTTTCTGAGATGATAGTCAGAATGAGATATCTAATTTACTTTCATAGGTGGATACTTGGAGAAAGGAGCATGGCCATGAGCTAGTTCAAGAGCAGTTATTCCAAATGACCAGATGTCTGCTCTGTTTGCAGAAACATAATGTCAGAGTCTTCAGTACAGGATTTCAATATCCAAATGCTAACAACTGCAAAAAGAAAATCACAATATCTTTCCCTATCTTTTCTTTTCTTCTTTGGTAAAATACTAGAAATACTCACTTAAAGTCGTATCCATGCAGTTGTTGCATAACTTCAGGAGCCATCCTGGAAGAAAAGGACAAAGTGAAGAAAGAAAATGTTTCTGAGCACAGAAGTACGTCCAGTAGCTTTTCATAATCAAAAGAAGCTATAACCTTTATGGAAAGGAAAAATATCCCAACATATTACCAGCATGGAGTTCCAACAAAGGTATTTCTGGAACGTTGTCTGTCTCCTGTATCAAACATGCATGCTGATACTCCAAAATCAGCTAACTTCACTGCACCATTAGTATCAATTAAAATGTTTCCAGCCTGCAAAAGAATAATTAGATAACATATAAGAACTGTAGAAGAAAACAAAATGAAAAAACTCCAATAATATGAACATATTTATACTATAAACATGAGAAATGTAGTATACATGCAGACTGAACAAACATATTTAGTAAAAGAAAGGCATCCACTCACAGAGAAACATAAAAACAATAATGCCAGTAGTAAATATTTGCTCACATTTTCAATAGAGAATAATCTGCATCTGATACAGCAAGCAGCAGTGTGGTTATCTAAGGTATTTCTCATAATTTTATGTTTGTTTGTGACATTTCATATAAATAACCAGTCCAACAGGTCCTAGCAGTAACAGTGGACAACAAAATGCATTAAAAGAAAGATAAGATAAGCAATTTATCTAACCTTAACATCTCTGTGGATTTGACCATGGGCATGAAGATATACAAGAGCCTTAAGAGTCTCACGCAAAATTGTGGCAATAACAGGCTCTTCAAAACCTTCTGGATAAGAAGATTTCATTATATGAAGGCAGGATCCCCCAGCCATGTACGGCATAACGACCCAGAGGCTGTGGCCTGCAGTGAAAGAACAATGCGCTCGCAATACATTTGGATGGTCCATCAAGGTCATCGTCTGAACTTCTCTCCGGATACCGTCCTGCATCAATTGTAACAGGATGAGAAAATATCACAGAAATGTAAAGTCTCATATTTAACATATAGATGTTTGCACTAATGTCCAATAACACATCAAACACAACTGACCTGCGAATTTAAATAAAAAAAAAGGGGCCATTGAAATTGATCAATGGACGATGGAAGAAGGAAGACTTAGTCTGTACAATGTAGAAATCTTGTTTCATTGGGTAAGTTTCAAATACTAACTTACTAAGGCATCATGATGCAAAATAATAGTGAATGTAATGAAATGACGGACCTAAGACAACAGAATGGTAAATGAACAGGAGAAAAGTGACAAAGGTTATATGTGATAGTATAGTAAAATTATTAAAATCTAAAATATCTGCATTTTCCTGAAAGACTAATCAATATGGTTGTTGAAAGATGAGGGTGCTATGTTTGTTATAATAGACAACAATTAAAAAGAATAAAAATAAGTGCACATTATGGATGGTAGAAGGCACTTATGAAGAATGAACAACTGACAAGACGTATGCTTCATTATCGCAGGTCAGTTGATGCAGAAGAGCAGAGAATAAAATGTATCAGCCTTGAAAAGAAGACAAAGCAAGAAATGAAACTGTTTACACCAAGGAAGTGAAAAGGTTCTAGTGTTGCCAGAAATCTCAATGGGTGTCAAATTAACTGAGCTTAACAAGAGAACGGATCCATCATCCATGTAGCTGAAATGTGGATATGTGCAGTAGAGGAAAAAAAGTAGGGAATACCCCCTTTCCAAGAACATAGGTTACTTACAGAATGGTAAATCAAGTTTCTTGTTTTCCCAATTCCTATTATCAAAGAGAGCCCAACTAAATTGAGGCTTTGATACGAATGGTCATTGGAGAGGGGCCAAAGTGACACTGACACCAGTAAAGATACAAAATTACATACTTCCATCAACCAAAAGAATGAAAGAAGAACCTTCAGATTTAGTTTAAATGGTCTCAAAACTAAGAATGAACTATGTTCTTACAAAATTCGAGTTTATATCATTTTGACTGTTTGTTCATTTTTTTAATTCATTTTTTTCAATGGACAACCAAAAGAGTAATGCACACTCCCTGGAAATATGAGGAATATACTATACGTTAAGCAATCATAAGAAGTTCCTTCAAAAAGAATAATGATAACAACAAATGGGAAAGAAATAGGTAAATTTCCAGTATATCTAGCCCAATTATTTATCAGCAAACAAAACTTGTTTACAAAAACAAGTTATTTACCAGGTCATTGTTGCACCTCTCCAGATCAAGAACTTTGATAGCAACTATCTCATTGAGAGGAATGCAGAGAGCCCTATAAACAGTGGCACTAACTCCTTCGCCAACTTCTTCATATAACTTGTAATCTTTCGCATTGACAGGAAACCTTTTCTCTGAAATGTGGTCCATGGTTTTCTTTCACCGCAGACCATTAACATCCGCTAACTCGTAGATGAACCAGAAGATATATACCAAGTACGTATGATTATAGTGAAGGTAAAACTAAGTTGATGTGGGGTTTCTTCCAATTCCTTAGCATTTCGCCCTTCATCAACATCAAATGCTGGATGAAACCAGTGGCATCGTTAATTTGATAGTCCACTACTTTTCTGTGCATGAAACATTCAAATCAATAAATCAAAACTCTATCAATTTCTTTCTGGACTATCAAATGATAATCAAGCAAGAGAATGTATTATAAATCAGATTTAGTAGAATTAGGCCCAAAGGTTATCACAAGCATCTCCAGTTTCTTCCGAACACTACAATGTACTCCAAACTCATATATATGCTCCAAAAGTCAACTAAAGGGTTGGTTGATTCAGGTGCAGAGTAAGTTCAAGAGCCGATATGCTTAGAAATTATTCTTCGGAACTCATACAAAACTGCAAGGGCATATAAGAAGCATAACACGAACCTGAGTTGGGGGGGAAGAATAAGCCGGTTTCACAATTTCATTCTTGAGAAAGAAAATAAACAACTGAAATCATGATAGCTATCACATTTGGTGAAAATTTTTGGAAAAATCATAGTATTACTCTAGCCTGAGTCATATAACACGTAGAAACAATAGCTCAAGAGATAACAAAGAAGAGTATTGTTAATAGTAATACAGAGAGGATTGGGAAAATATCATGTGTATGGATGTTATTGAACCAAAAAATGTACTGGCATTTAAACGATAGTTTGAATATATATTAGTAAATATATAGATCCTAATTCCTAAGAAAAGTCCTATAATTTAACTATTTAAAGCCAGTAAACTAAATGATTCCCTGACACTCCTCCTCAAGCACTAGATACAAACATAATATGCAATAAATCCAAACAAAACAAACTAAACTACATCAAGAGATGAACTCTAGGTATGTCTATCACCAATTGCATTGAACCGATATTTAGTAAATTAACCACACTTTCTAACAGCATGCATCTACTTAAATATATCATTGCATTTTAAATAAAAACAGAACGAAACGGAAGAAGCAAAGAAAGGTTTTTACGTGTTTCACTCTGACACAAGTGCATAAGAATCTCTAAGTACAGGATATTCAGAAGGGATTCACCAACCAATCAACATTCCGACATTCAAAATTTCCAATCTGACTCCAAATACACACAAACAAAAACAAGAAAGTGATTGCATGATTCAATATATTCCCTACAACAATGCAAATACGAGTGCAAATCCATAACTAACAAACAAATTCCAAATATAGAATCAATCATTACTCATCGCAATTAACGTAAAAAACAATTCAGCCCTGTGATGAAACTCAAATCGATAGACATTGAGCTCAATCATCCAGCAAAAAAATCTTCCCATAGATACAGAATCGTAGAATCCCAATACTTCAAATTCACGTAGATTCCAAAAGAAAACTTGGAGAATCTAGGAGTAAAATGATCATAGAAAGCAACTAAAGAACTGAAAAAGCACCTGCTTTAACAATAAAAGCCGACGTCGTATTCAGCTAATACAGTCTCAGTTACATGCGAACTAGTTGTTGAACTGATAAGAAGAAACAGATTCCCTCTCCTAGAGAGTCTCTCTCTCTCTCTAAACTCCCTTCCCCCTTTGTATCCAACAAATCTGCAGCCAATTGAGGGACAATAGATCCAATCTTCCGTTTCTTTGATTAGTCTAAATGATAATCTGAGAAAACAACAGCTATAACAATGGAAAAATAACAATTAATAAACCGAACAATAAAAATTTTAAAAAAATGGAAATGAAAGAGGAGGAAACTGTGATGTGATATTGCCTGGTATATCGCTATGTGCAGAAGAGCAGGTGGGGCCGCCACGATATTTTGAGTAGGTGAATATCTCGTTTTTATCGTCAACTTGTATCTTTCGCACAGTAGAAGCAGTTTTTCTTACTGCAGTTAAATTTTGATTCCTAGGGATTTTGTTATTCGAGTGCACTATTTTTTCAGGATAAATTTCAAAAAGATATTTTTGGTATCTTTCATTTGTAAAGGAGGTTTCAAAAATTTATTTTTGTAAGAAAATATCTTAGATTTGTAACCGTTAGCAAAATGAGATTTAAATTTATACCTTTCGTAAAAAAAAGTTGATATGGCAAATGGTAAAATAGAAATCCACTTTTTTCTCTTCTCCTTGTTAACTTCTTTCCTCCCTTTCCCCTCACTATCATTCCCTAAACTGATTTTTCTTTATATTCCCTTTTGCCTCTTTCAATTACTAGCAAAGAATATTCAATTTGGGATTATACAGGGAGTAGGGATGCTAATAGGGCGGGGATTATCCGAAACTCGTAGTATCCGAATCGATGGATTTGAGGCGGGGATGGAAGTGGGGAAAATTATACTGTCTGTTTGGAAAAGTGGGCGGATTTGGGTGGAGCTATACCCACCCTGTGAGGATCCCCGACCCGTCCCCGAATAGATCCCCATGAAAATACCCGGTATTATATATATATAATAAACAAATATTAACTATGTTATTTATTCTCTTGTTAGTGGGTGCTTGAAATGTTATTTTGAAGTATATCTTTTTAACTGGTTATGGTTTACCATTTTAATATAAAAATGAACGATGTTTATATTTATTAAATTTTATTGTTGGGCGGTGAAAACCCGATACCCGTTAATACTCGCGCGGGTGCGGAATGGGTGTGAAAAAATCCCTGGGGAATCCCCGAACCCGCACCCGAAAAGTATTAGGTGTGGAATGGGGGTTGTACTACCCGTATCGAACCCGATCCATTGACATCCCTAATTGGGAGGGTTTGTTGTATTGTCGATTTTTCTAAATATTGTGCTCAATATGTTGGTCGGAAAGAATGGAAACTTATATCTACATTTGTGTACAGGCGTGGCTACTATTTACTATTGGTGGTCATATTATCGGGGCTTCTCTTGTTATCGTCGGGGTCTTCATCATTTGGGCACCTATAGCTTGCACAAATTTAATGGTGTTGAAAATATGGTATAAGTGGTAACGATGTGAATTATCACCTTTAGGCTTAATTATAATATGGAAAAGCTTTGATTTGAATAACAAGAATAGTCATTGTATTCTACGCTTCAAAAGCTTTTCAACGATATATTATACGTCTAAAACAAATTAACGGTGAATGAGAAATTGAAATTCAAAGCTTTGAACTTAATCTGTTTTGTAAAAATCACAAGCACAAACTATCTTCATGATCGCAACACATGTAGCGACATGTTTTGTTAAGATCGTGAATTTTTGTTCCAAGAAACAAATGTTTAATACATAAAAGTCAAGAGGGTGTTTTTTTCTCATGATCATGACCGGTGCTGAAACAGCTGTAACTTTTCAGTTACACAATGGATTTCTGCAAGGTTTTATGGATTTTTAACACCATTAAACAACATTATTTCTCATGAATACTAGGTTTAATCACTTATAAGTTATGCTTAAGTTTAATGTCCATTAAACCTTTTAAACCATTGTTAATGTCATTGATCCCGTATAAACCTCTTCTCTTGTAACCTTCTCTACACAAGTTTTCATACTCTTTCTATATTGGCAAAATCTAGCTGGTATGCGTTACTTGGTTACTTTGTGATTTATTTTCTGTTTTCATAAATGAGAAATATCTTTCAAAGTTTTCATTCCTTTCACTAAAAGGTTATTCGGCTCTAGGTTCTTGTGATTTTCTCTTTACACTGTTAGAGTTCAACGAACGATCACGGTTGTATTTTGGGAGATAAATTCTCCGATAGCGGATGGATAATTATCTTAAGGAAATTGAGTTTCAAGCCTCCGAAATACCATCAAAATTCGCAATTCGATCAAAAGTTAAGAGTCATTTCATTTGTTCCTGGTAACAAGTTCAATTTTATTTCCATTGTAATCCTGATCTTATGAAAAACATAATATTTTTTTCACAATACCGCTACTAACGAAGGGTATCCACGGCTGATGAAGGATAAGAACATCTCGGATTGATTGTGTGCGCTTGTTTCTTGATTTCCACTTGGTTTTTGCTGCTGGTTATATTTCAGTGAGACTGAATCAAAATTGATACTAAATTTGATGCTCTCGTTGAAAGATGTTGTATTGTTTGCAAATTTATGTCTAAATATTTGTTCTCGTTTCAAACGCTAGAAATTATTGCACGCTAAAATCCATATTTACCCATTTCACCTAAGACCATATCTTCATTTTTCTTATTTGTTTTATACTTTTGAACCCTCGATTGCTTCCTGTAAACCCAATGTTAAGAACTCAAGGAAGAAAAGAAAAACGTTCCATTGAAGAAGATAAAGAAGAATTAATAAAGAAAAGAATTCTGGAAAAGTAAGTCTAGTTTACAGCTCCTATCCTATTTAAATAGTTTAGACAAGAAATGTAAAATAACTAAGTTACCCTTGTAACTAATTAATTAGAAACTAACAAACTTAACTAACTGTTAACTAATTGAATGTAACTAAATGTTGAATTGTTGTATTTAACAAGTCATAAGTTTGGAGAAACACCCTCTAAAAGTTAGATTTAATAAAGAGTTGAACTTGAGACTTTCTAAAAAACTTATCGATATACGTTGAATTTGAGGCGACGAGAGGATTGATTATAGTCATATACGACAAAAAGCCAGTGAGGTGTTAAGAAACAGGAGTAAGGAACTGCCAAAGGAGGAGTTGAATACTACATGTTGTTCCACGTGGAAACGCCTCCCCTCCGCCGTTATCCAACACTTTGTCGTTTCAGGCACGCCATTGTGTAAGAAATTCCATCGCAGGTTGACAGCGATAAACGACGGCGTCAACATAAGTTCTTTTCAACAGATTTATGCTTTTTTGGAAGCTTATGGGCTATACATGATCCATCTAGCCCAACTTAGGAGTAAACCAGCTCTTGCAACTAATTTGAAAGTCCCATTGTTGTCAAGATACGCTTCATATTTACCTTAATCCTACGTTAGATGCCAAAGAAGACGACAACTTATCTTACATCTATTGAAAACAATTAGAAGCGAACAACAAATAGAAGTGACCATCTTAGAGTATCAGAGCAACAGAGTAATTTGGGTTTTTATACAAGACTTGAACAAAAAACATCATAGGAAACACCAACTAACCAAAACCAGAGACATGTACCATTTCTCTACAAGTTATCAAAGTGTTCGCTACAAAAACTCGAAGGCACAATCGACATCTCCAAACGCCCAGTCCATTCCTCCCCTGGCTTCAACGTAATAGGCTTCTCTATAGCTGCTGCATTCACACACAGCATTTGTTT
>CATIWQ010152576.1:0-14847 GCA_949673415.1 Euphorbia schlechtendalii
GTAGCCAAAAAAGTTCACCTCTGTCAATTTCATTAATTATGTACCATATTTATTGATAATAATGCAGACTACAACCTGAAAAGAGAAAAAGAAAATCAAATTAACCTCATTTATCATGCAAGAAAGCTGGCATTGACTTGAGAAAAGAAAAGGTTAAATTCGATATGGCTGGATGCTTTAAATGATCATAATTGAAATCTAACATTCTTTTATTATTGTACCGCCACTTTTTACTTTCATACCAACAATTAACCTTTTTTTTGTTGCATTTTAGAGAGATCCCATGTGCATCTTCTTCACTATCCATTATTATTATTCCAATTTTATCATCTCAATAATTCAATTTCACTTTCATTTTCTAACGTTCATGGCTCCACATATATTATATATATAATTCATCTACACCACATATTCTTGTCCTTCTCTAATATCATCATTTTTCCACATTCTAAGGCATGCTTCTCATTTTTTTCCTTTTGGTTTCAGGATGCTTATTAAGTGAGTGTTTGGTTTATCGGTTATCATCAGATGATAGCCATTATTGATGATCTTTTGTCTCTGAAATCGCTAAAAATCATAATTAAACACTCAGAGACTTATTGTTTAACGTTAAAAAAGTTGAAAGTGTCGGGTTCAAGGAATACCAGAACATCCCTTAGTCATGTTTACTTAATATTGTTTGTTGATATTTTTGTAATTTTTATTTTTGAAACAGTTAAAAGTAAATAATATCTTAGCTTCTTGAACAACTGTCTTCTGCAATTTTTTCATCAAACAACAAAAATTATTGCTTTTAGTTGTTTTGGATAAAAAATTTTGTTAAAACCAACAAACAACGAACTATATCAGTTAAATTAAAAACATCATTAATTAAAACCATTGCTTGATGACTAAAACACAAAAGTGATTTATTGAGAAAGTAACTCTAACATCCATTTAATCATGAAAATGGACCTTATCTGTTGTAATTGATAGTACGTATAATTGCAAAATCAAATGAATCAAGAGGGAATAAATAAAATGACAATCATATTCTTTTTTAACACCAATTAATGGAAGCATATATGAATATGTCAAACTTGTTTTTTAGGTGCCCAAAATATGACTATTCACGTTTATAATCTGTTTGATCCGAATCTTAATCGTGAAACATCAGTCTCTTATGGTGGGTACACATCTTTTTCAATTATAAAAATGGCTACAAAAACAATTTGACACGAGAAAATTTTAATCACACTGTAAAAAGGTAAAATAAATCTTAGTGTAAGTAACTCATGCTAGTACTAATTTTTCTCAACAATATAGCATATGCTATAAATTCTATTATTAGAAAAATCAACTTATTTATTGAAAAAACAATTAATAATGAGTCCCTTTATATACAAATACTGAAATACACTAGTAAACAGTACAGCTTCCATCACACAAATGGGTTCAACTTATATTTGAAATCAAATATCATTGATGGAATACATCATAAATCAAAATGTATATGTAATTTATAGATAAAATAATAATGGTCAAATTAAGAAAAATTATAAACTTTTTAAGCCTACAGTTATTTATTTCCCCAAAAGGACCACACCATTATGATGTATTAAAGCAATAAAGAAGATTTAAGTTCCGAATTCACTATTTGGTTTTTGTCCGCCATCGCTAATAATAGTTTTGTTAGTTTAAGTAATTTTGTCTCTGAAACCTTAAAGCAACCGTTTAACATTAAAAAACATCAAAAAAACAATAAATAATCACAACCATACGCTTTAATTTTCCATTGATATATAAAAGGGAAAAAAACTAGTGCAGTAAACATCAACTAACTAAATAACAAGAAGATATTTTAGCAGAAAATTCAACCGTAAACTCTTGTATTATACATCATTTCAACCACTTAAATATATGCACAAGTTATTTATATATCATTAATTAAGATATAAATCAACTATTATTGAACAGTCTTCAGCAGCAAACTCTGCACTTAACCAGTCCATTTTCGTTACAATCAGGGCATCTAATACTCAGTTGACCCTGCACTATATTAGCATCTAACCCATCAACTGTGAATATTTTCCGACAACCATGGCAAGTCGAACAAACAAGAAACCTTTGATTAGAACAACAAACACAACAACCAACATTATTGTTTGACACATTTTGAGGTATTCCTTGTAATAGATTCTTCAGCTTACCTTGTTCATGTAAGCTCACAACTTCGTCCGATCCGCCTATATATCTTCCTCTTATGAACAGCTTTGGTGGAATAACTCTTCCTCCCATTATCTTCCACAGCTCTTCCCGGTATCCCAAATCCATCGACACGTCCCTCACGTAGAATTTCACCTTAAAAATCTGCAACAGGAAGAGGATAGTGTAGCAATCTTCGAACGTTTTTCGTATGCTTCGCAAACTCGTGGTGTAAAGGATTATAGAGTCAGCTCCTCCCGGCGGACATTTCTGTTCAAAGAGTGAGAGGAAGGGGTTCGCTTCGATTTCCATGGAGCATGTTTTGTCATCGGAGTTTGCGGTTTTCTCGTTGTCGTTGAGATCGGTTGTTTCGGGGATGTTGAAAGAGGAGATCCCGAGTTTGTGATGAGTGATGAGAGTGTTTTGGAGAGTGGTTTTGGGGGGTAGGAAGCTGAATTTCTTGAGGAAGAATGTGGTTTTCATTGATTTCATTGTGTTTGATGTTCGTTTTGTTTGTTTGGTGAGAAAAGTGAAGTGGGAGAGTTGGAAAAAGTGTTTTAAGAAGTGAAAATTGAGAAATGAGGAGAGTAGAGGACAAGAGATGGGAGGGTTTGATTAAGAAAAGAAGAAATGAATAAAGGTAGGAAGTTGGTTGCTTTTTTGAAATGATGAAACTGTGGGGTTGTCTGGCCATGAAGCTTAGTGGTTGCAGTGCACTCACCTTTCACTACTTGCCTAAACATGCTTTCAAATGAAACACCTAGTAAAAATATTTGTATAGTGTGTTTTTGCTCATTTTGTGGCAATGACGGTTCCCAATTTCTCAATTTCGTCGGTGGGCCAATGTACCACTTGATCTATGTTGTCGTTGTGTTAAGGCTCAATCTATGCCACATATATATCACTTAATATTCTTGTTTATTTCCAACGTAGGATAAACCACATCTCCACATATTACTTGTTTTGTTCACTTGTTGTTAATTACTCCCTTCTTTTTTTAGTAGTCAATTTAACCAAAATTTTAAAACCCGAAATACTTGTCGTTCTCAAAATTTCATGCTTCTTTTCCATCATTCTTCCAAGCATACCATCATTTATTCATATGTTATTTTCTTTGAGAAGTTAAAATAGTATACATTAACTTGAATAAATGTAAGGGTAAACTAGTATTTCATAACCTAATTAATTGATTTCCTAATAAATGTGTGTAAGAATACTACTAAAACCAATCGGAGCAGGTAGGAGTATTATAAGTAGTAGTATTGTTACTGAAAATTCTGCAACACAAGCTCCAAAAATACAACAGAGTGAGAGAACATGAAAAAATGAGTATCATTATTACATAGTAGAGGATCAGAAAAATAATAGATCTTATAAAAAGGATACCAAATGAATAACATATCTACCACAATGTCAAAATCGTTTCAAAACAAAATTCGTTTACCAAAAAATTAGTACATGATCATGCTTTCCAATTTTTGCTTTTTTAATTATATGAGTCAATGGAGTCAGTTTTGCTAATAAATAAAGGTAATGAGTCAATATCAGGTTTGGCAAAAGCTTCTTCCTTTTTTCTCAAATTTTAAATTTCTAAAAGCAATTTGTCTTTCCCTTTACACCATACATTCTTTTGGGTCTTTTAATTCAGATGGGTCACACTCAATATAGAAAATAATCATATCATCTGTTTCTTAATTTAATGTGATTCGTTCCAATATAACAACTTGATTAAAATATGTAATTTTTTGTTACTATCCATACAACAAAATGTATTCACAGGGAGTTTTGTGGTTATATCAGTTTCTTATAAAAAAACGACAAATTTCTACACATCAAACTGCCGAACAAAACTAAAATGGCAAAACTCAACCCAATAGTTTGACATCAAATGTTCAATTCAACTGTGTGTTAAAAATGTCGATCCAGCTATAGTGTACTCGTAAAATCATTATTTGCCATCTTAAAAAACCAACGTTTTAGTGTCATAGAGACTCCGGAATAATACAATAAGGCCATTCGTCGGCCAATGAGAGTGCTTAATTTGATATTTCAACTCTACTTCTCATTAGAGTGATTCAATTTCCGTTAGATACACAAAATATTGGCCCGATAACTGTAATGTGATAAAAAAATGGTTTGGACTGTGGACAATAAACCTTCAAGAAAACAAGATTTCAGTCATATGATAATGCATAAAAAATATATACATTAATTTAGGGGCGTTTAAATAGATGTGTTTGTCTAAAAGACCTTTTTGTAGTTCGAGCTATTCATTTTATATGATATTTTGAAATAGAGACATATGTAAATTAGGCATGTGTTGGAGCTAACTTACTTTAGTCCATTTAAATTGAAAATCTGGAACTAAATTTCCCTATGTCAGGTAATTTCACAATATTAGGTACTAAATGACATAATATGGATAGGCCAGGTTCTGAAAAGAGCAGGGCTTAAGTTGCAAGAGTTGTGATACTAATATGTAATGCCTCTCTCTTATGTATATGGCTATGGCACATAAGCTTACGATCTAAGCAAGCATTGATGATGATTACAATAAGAATGGTGAATTCTTATGAAGGTCTATAGCTACAGTCAATGACGGTGCTAGCATGCGAGGTGGGGGCTAGGGCTATGACTTTTGTCCATATGAGCACTTTCATTTGGATAAATAATTCAATAAAAATATTAATAATATCAATTTTGAATATACAAAAATATTAATAACTTTAAATATCTGTTAAAACTGTTTAAAAAAATTGTCATGACAAACCAATTCTTAAGAAATAATAAGCACAATTTATTAGCAAAATTAAATCAAAGTATGGGGATAAATTAAAAAATCCTAAAATTCCTATTTTAACTTCTTTTCGATAAAACTAATTTTTATCCATTTCAATTTCAATAAACTTCACTCAAATCAAAATAATTTTAAAAAGTTTCAGACTAATCTCCACAATGGACATGAAATCCGAAATAGGATACATCTATCTTTAATTTGCATCCCGAAAATGCTTCACCTGGATACAAGGTAAAGTAGCAAAGCAACAACTAATACCAATGGTGTGAGTCATCCATCCACAAATCTCAAATCTTACAACAATAATATGCTTCTACTGTTAGTGTACCTATGTTATTGTTGTTATGCATGTTACCTACACTTTAACATTATCGAAAGTGCTTGTATACCTTTTTTATGAACCTATAAGATAATAGCCCTATTGTGTTGCGTGATTCATGAATTTAAGTTTATCTCTATCATTGTGCATTAACATTAGCCCAGCTCCAACATCAGCGTACATGGTTCTAGTTTCTACAATCATGCGCTTAAAAACTGCTTATTTTGAGCTACAGGTAGATGCTAAGAAAATGAAATATAATCTCTCCCTATGTTCTGCAATTGCAAGGTTCTTTATCTTGAATAAACTTAAATGATTTGAAGATGAAAGGCCAAGAGTTGTGCATGAATTTGTTCATGCATTGTCAAGATCATGAATGTTTTTATTATATATAGTTCATGAATTTGGTTGGTTCCTTAATTTGTTTCATACATGTATTTTGTTTATGAGTTATGTTGTTTAGAAGAGTTGTAATGTTTAATGAGTAGTCAATTAGTTTAATATAAATAGCCTATGTAATTAGAGTTTTATGTAACAACAAAAATAAAAAATACAAAAAGAGAGTGTGAATTACAAAAATAAAATTTCTTGATTGCCTTGTTTATTCGAGTGTTAATGTACAAATTGGTATGAGAGCGGATGGCAAAAGTAATGGGACAGTTATCATTACCCCGATTGATGAAAGGAGACTGAGAATTGGAACATTCCAATGAAATCTCTTCTCAGATCTCAAAATGCTTGGGAAATAGTTGAGACTGGTTAAATAGAACCAGAATCTAACGTTGCATATTCGGCAACTCAACTCAAGACATTGAAAGAAACATGATCAAAGGATAAAACAATATTGTATATGATGTTTCGAATTAATAACAAATCAGGCTTTGATAAGATTGTGACCGTTATTACTTCAAAAGAAGCGTGAGACATCTAGTAGAGGAGCTGATCGAATGAATTAAATTCTCTTGCAAACTCTTCGTGGTGAATTGGAAGGTACGAAGATGAAAGAGCCATAATGTGTATCTGACTATGTCACTCGTGTCCAAACCGTGGTAAACCAACTCAAACAAAATGGTGAAGAATTAACTGATGCATCAGTTATGGAGAAAATCTTGAGATCGTTAACTGAAAGTTTCGAGAATGTCATATGTGTCATAGTAGGGTCAAAGGACCTAGCAACACTAACGGTTGATGAGCTTGTTGGTTCTCATGAAGCACACGAGCAACGTAAGAAGGAGGAGGAGGGGGATACATTTGAGCAAGCAATTCAAACTAAGGCGTCAATCAAAGATGAAAAGGTACTCTACTCTAAACACTCTGAAGGTAGAGGTCAAGTGAATGGCTGTGGTGGTAGAAGTCATGGTCAAGAAGGGCATCATGAGAACAATGGGCAATCAAGCCAACAAAATTGGTGAGGAAGAGGACGCGAGGAAGAGGCAGTTGGTCAAATAGTTCTAATGTTGAGTTCTACGAATGTCAAAAATTTGGTCACTATGTGAAGGACTGCAACTCCAAACGGTGTTACGATTGTGACAAGATGGGACATTTTGCGAAAGAATGTAAAGTTGAGAAAACAGTGAAAGAGACAACCAATTTAGCGAAGATGATATAATAGAAGGTTTCCTCATGATGGCTCAAATTGAAGTCAACATCGACAACGACATCGTGTTGTATCTTGACTCTGGTGCAAGCAACCACATGTGTAAATAAATACTTGTTCAAGGAGATGTGAAAAGTTGAAGATGGACATGTATCTTTTGGAGATACGTCGAAGGTCGTAATTAAAGGCCTTGGAATTGTTTGTTACTTACAAAAAGATGGCTTGGTAGGGTCAATCCAAGATGTGTATTACGTAGCGGATTTGAAGACAAACATTTTGAGTATGAGACAACACATGGAGAAATGTTATCAGTACTTATGAGCCAACAAGTGTTGCACTTGAAGGATAGACAAGAGAGATTAGTTGCTCAAGTTGAGACGAGGAGGAATTGTATGTACAAACTAAATTTAAAAAGCATACGAGAAGAATGTTTACAAGTCAATGTAGAAGACAAGGCATCGTTATGGCATTTTCATTTTGGTCACTTACATCATGGTGGTCTAAATGAGTTAGCAGGGAAGAATATGGTGCATTGGCTACCCGACAGGGAAGGTATTGTGAAGAATGTGTGCTTGTCAAACATATGAGATCATTTTGAGCGGGCGATGTTTTAGTATTTGGGTCAGATTTGATATTCACTACCTTTCAGGTAAAGCTCCTTCGGGGTTCTAGGAATTTTTGGGACAAGCTACTTCGGATTGAGATTCATGAACCAAGATTCCTGAATTAAAATAGAGATTCGCTACCTGGATCAACTCTTTCCTAGAAATTCTAGGATAAAATCTTTTCTAAAAACAATTTCATACCATTAATTTAGAGATTGAGTTTGGAGGAGCTTATTTATATTTAGCCAATTTAATTTACATGTTAAGGAAAAAATCAATAATTCATTATTTAATGCTAAGTTTTTAGCTATGATTGATTTTAGAAAGAAAATAGATGAGATAACTAGAAGACCCAATGAGCGATCATTGGTTTATTTAGAGAACATCAATAAAAGTGGCTGGTTCGGGAAAATATTTATGATGAATTCTTGGGTCAGATTTTGATATTTTTGGACTTCATTCTTATGCGAAACGACACAATGATCAATGCTTGAAGCACTTCTAGCTCCGCCCTATCTCGGCCAAATTCAAAAGTTTAGGCCTTAATTTTGCATTTTTTTGTTTTCTAGGACTTAATTGCAATTTTCCAAAAATTTTGCTCCTAAAGACTATTTATAAGCGTTTTGAATGTTGAATTCAGCAGTGTTTTGTGAAATAAAATTTCAGCTTCGCCATTGTTTATCTTTTGCGTTCTAATCCTAGTGTATTAGTTTGTTCTTGATATCCCCGGTGAGTTATCAAGTTCGAATTTCATCCTAGTTTCGATTTGCTTGCGCTGCATCATCCTTTCAGAAACTAAGGACTAATCGGCAAGAGAATGGCTATTGTAGTGATGCTTGTTGAAGAAGTGTGGGTGATGAAGAGCTCAAAAATCGGAATATGACCGGGTAAATGAGGTGTTTTGGGTTATGGGTGGTGGGGAGGGGTGGTGGTGAAGATCCATGGCAGAGGGTGCGTTAAGGGAGATTTGGTTGGTTAATTGGGTGGTTGGTAAGACCTTAGGGGTGTATGGAGGAGAGATTGAGACCTGAACGGGTGTTGGGTTGGTCTTTTAAAACTGGGATTTGTCAGCATAAATAATAAACAAGTGACAATGATTGGATTTTGAGAGGATATTGTGACAAATGAAAAATGATAAATTAGTTATTTTAATAAAGTATAAATGTTTTAATGGTCCTGATCAAAATGTTAGATCAAAAGTAAAATAAAATGAGGGATGATAGCATAAGAAAGTGGAGTAAGAGGTAATAAATTGCATAACATCACATAGATCAATTAGATAATACACAAAACCAAAATGGATAAACCAGTTATGTCACATGAAATAATCATTTAACATAAAAATTAACACTTGATCATTCTATTCAATTTTTGCTATTTTCGTTTTCCCCCCTTATATGAGTCACTGTAGACAAGGATTGATAAATAATAAAGGTAATGAGTCAATATCAGGTATGTCAAAAGCTTCTTCTCTTTATTTTTTCAAAAGAAAACTGGCGCTTTCTCTTTACAGCATATGTTTTGTCTTTTAAAAGGGATGGGTCACACTCCATATAGAAATAATCCTATCTTTTTTTCCTTAATTTAATGTGATTCATTCCAAGATAACACCTTGTAGAAATAATGTAATTATTTGTTTCCATCCATACAAACAAATATTTTCACAAAGAGTTCTGTGCTTATAGAATTTCTTATAAAAATGACAACTATCTAGATATCAAACTGCTTATTCTCAAAATCAAATTGCACCCAACAACAGTAAGCAAATTCAATCCTCATTTTATTGTTTTTGTTGTTCCTTTTTAGTGTTTCATTCTCCATCCCAAAATTCTACAATAAAACGGTAGTAAATCATCCGTACAACCATTCTTTCCCAATAAGAAATTTCATAGTTATGTAATCATTGAGACTGGGAAAAACATTGAGGCCGTTCATCAGCCAGTAGAATGCGTTGTACCTTAGATTTTATAACGTCATAATACAAATAAATTAGTTGCACATTACATAACTTGTATAATATGATACTTTTCATATGCTTTTTTCTTCTCACTCGTATACGCTTGTAAATCAGCATATTACTCATAATTTACTCAGACTTGGTTTATACTATTTGATACATTGACTATTACTTATACTTTGTTGATAACTCACTTATACACCGGTTTTCAGATCATATAGAATCATACAAGCAAATCATTATTAATCCACTAGCAGCCATTACATTACCTCATTGGCGAATTCACATTATATATACAATACTCCCAAATCCTCAATAAAATACAACAGCACCACAAAGAGTACCATAAAATCACACATAGCTTGTTCAGTGGCAGTAAAGTCCAACTAGTTGAATGGTGCATGATAAGAAAATTTCTTTACACATGCTATATTGCTATTATGTGCCGATTCCAACTGAACAGAGAAAATTTTCAGGCACTTACATATCTGCAACCAAAGATGCAAAGCCAATTCTGAAGCCAAACTCGATGCAAGTTAGCTGGTCGTTTTTGTCATCATACATCTTCATTGTGAGAGAGTATGAACCCTGAAAGACAAGAGAATTATGTCATTAATGACAACATTTATCATGATAAAGATAAATGTAACTGTTGCTCAGTATTATTCTAAAGATATGCGATTATTGTACATTGATAAGCATATTACAGCGTCAAAATATCTAGGTGGAATTAAGGCTTGGTTGCTGTTGCTGTTATGAAGATCTAGAAATGATCAATTTTGACACTTTTAGTGAACTAAGTTCAACTAAAAGCCCTGGAGGGCTATTAAGTATATTACCAAATAACCCAGCTATTTGCTAAGTAAAACTAAACTGCGAATATTGATCCTGACCATGCATTACTCAGTTTAATTGTAATTACCCCCAGCATGGGTTAGATCACAAAATTTTATTTTTTTGACAAGGGATACAGTTGAGCTACATATTAGCACATAATGCAGAAGTATGTACATGCTACATGGAATTACGTATAGGACCATACACATAATGTTTGTGCATAACGGAAACTTTTAAGGAATGCGGCTCGTTATTAGAAGATAAATAGAAAACTAAGATCAACATGTGCAAAATGTTATGCAATAGTACCCAGTTCAAAATTTTACTTCTAAAGTCCATGCATGCTTTTGCAGACGATATTTTATCATAAGAAATACAAGATATTTCTAGTGCTTCACATTTATGGATTAAAAATTTTACTTGGAGACTAATACGAGACATAATCTACAAACAGGCAGTATGATACAAGTTGATTTTAAAAAATTGACAAAAGCTCCAAATTTCTTAATCAACTAGACAACTATATTCTTCCAATCAAATATAAGAAAGTACTTTTTTCTTGAAATCCAAAGTTTTTAAAAATATTATCTAAAACTGTGTTATATGATATTGACATTCTATATATGGGAAATTGCAGTAATTCGATAGAATTAAAAGTGAGGCCATTCCTCCACAGCTAAATTTTTTCGAGTAGACTTAGTCCTGTTTTCTTCAACTTCTGAAACCTGAACTAAACTTAACTTAACTTAACTTAGCTGAACTGAATGGACCTGAACTGAATTGAACTTAACCTAACCGAACTTAATGAACCTGAACTTAATTGAACTTAATAATAATATATTAATTATTAAAATAATAGTAAAAACCAATAATTATAAAAACAAATAAATTATTAATACTAATCATTACAAATAATATTATTAATAACTACCCATATAAAATAATTAATAAAACAATTTTAATACCATTAATAATAAAAATTATTATAATACCTAAATTCATTTAATTAAAATTTTGTTATTCAAATAATAATTATTGTTACAATTACATGTGAACTAATAATAATTATTATAAACTATTGTAGTTTGGATTCAAATTATCACTTATTAATGGATCACAAAAAACGTAATAGTTTTTCTAATTAATAAATATTTTTATTTTTATTATCCCTAATTACATTTTCTAATTAATTAATACTGTGATTATGAATAAAAATATTATTATATTATAATTACATTTATAATATTATTATATCAATAACACCAGTAATTATCACTATTTAAAAATTATTTTTACTATATTTATAATCAATATTAACTACATTAAATAATAATTATTTTTCTGTATTAATATTTTTATCATTATTCTTCTTTTTATTATTATTACCATTAATTTTTATTAAAGTATTAATTAGAATAATCATTATTAAAATTAAAATTTATGGACCTGAATTTAACTGAACTAAACTTAATAGACCTGAACTGAACTGAATTGAACTTAACTTAACTTAATCAAATTGAAGGTGAAGAGAACAGGACCTTACATGGCAATGATTTTATACTCACATTCACAAACACAATTCAATATAAATCTCCATGTATAGCAAAGAAAATTCACTTACCGGTGGAGTGAATCCTGGCAAAACTTGTGAATGTTCAACTATGAAATTACCATCAGCCACAGGGCAGGATGTCTCATCACAAAGGTTACGAGTCTCGCTATGGACATGAATTCCGAAATAGGATACGTCAATCTCTATTTTGCCTCCTGAAATTGCTTCACCTGGATACAGAATTAAGGTAAAGTAGCAAACACAACAATCAATACCATTGGCATGTGCTATAAAAAAAAGTGTAGCAATCCATACAAAAACTCAAATCTTACAAAGATTACATTAAAAGAATGCTTCTACTGTTAGTATCCTATATTATTGTTGTTATACATGTTAACAACACTGTAACATATGCTTTTATCCATAACAAAAGATATTACCTTTTTTACTGAAACTAGAACACAATGCAAGTTTATCTATATAATTGTGCATAAACATTAGCCCAATTACAACACTAGTGTATATAGCTCCACAATTAATTACTGCTTATTTTTGCGCAACTGAGGATGTGATAAAATAGAAATATAATATATCCCACTGTTCTGCAAGTGCAAGGTTCTTTCTATCACAGCCAGCTATCCCAGAACTCTTCTTGATTATATATTAGAGCAGAACAAGCCCATGAAAGACCATTAGAGCATATCACATAATTCATAAATATTTCATTTTTCTTCATTTTCATTTAAGATCACACTACTTCAGATCACTGCTTGCCCAACAGGAACTACCAGTGTCACACCAAAGCTCTGGCTGCCGCAAAGAAGATCCAATCTAGCTGGTATGATGTGTAAGTAGTTTCAAATATAACAGCCAGGTCAAAAAATTGCTATCACCTTTCTATAATGACGCTACCTTAGCACAACAAGTATTGCATGGATAACTGATATTTAATGACCAGAGTGAGAGGTTTAAAAGAAATTATCATAACTCACATTGTATAAAACTGCATTTATTGTTAACTCTTGCACATCCATAATGAGTCTTTTAGCCACAGCATATTTTCAAACTAGTCTTCAAGCACACAGAAAAATGAATTGATAATCAACAGTAAAATACTGAACCTGTGGTTAGGGAGATGCTAAACGTAGCCGGCTCTCCTCTTACAACCGGATTTGGAGATATCTCTACATCTTTAACTTTTACATTATAATTCCCCTTCTTATCTGCATCAATCAATAAAAAAAAAGACAATCATTCACAGAGCAATTTTTTTCTCTACAACATCTATTGATAGTGGGCGTAATCAATTGACAGAAACTCTACTGAAGAAAACGAACCGCAATATCGGGCGTCGGTGGCCTGAGTTAGAGGGGCGATCAAACAAAGGGATAACAGAAAAACAGATGCGGTAAACCTGGACAGGATCATCTTCATAGATTAAAGAGTATAAGATTTTAGGATTTTGGGCGACAGAAAAGGGTATAAATGAATTCCAATAATATCTGGCTTGCTTTTTGTTTTTTTATTGTATATAACAAATTAAATAATAATTGAAGAGCTGATGGGTTATTTAATCCTGCTTCGTGCGCATATTTTCACTTGAACTGTTCAACAAATTTAACAGTATGGATTTACTGTTAATGTCTATGGTCGTTGGATTGGATAAATATGATAATTTGATTCTTTTGCCAGTAAACAACAAACCTTATAATCTTGTAAACTAGTATGATCTCTAATTATTTATTATTTATTATTTTATTTTTTATATTAAGTATTATAATTCATAAAAAGTTAATGATGTTAATTAATAATAAAGGTTATTATATGGTTATTAACTTATTTTTTTTATCTAAGTTAATATTTTACTCTTCATCAACTTTGATAAGCATTTTTTAGTGTTGAAGGCAGCATCTAATAAAAGTGTCTAAATTTCAAAGTTAACTATGCATTTAGTCATATATATATAATGCAATACAGCTCCAAACACAGATTTAGAAATCCTCGCCCGCCCATGACCCATATTAATAGATGCCTCTCGATTTTTTCATTTTTAGGATGTTATCAAACTCTTGGCTGATTTATACATAATTTATTAGGTGGAAGCCACAAGATGTAAAAATTTCTTTATCATTTGATGTCGGTAACTTAACCGAAAAATCAAATCTTGAAGCACTTAGAGATAGACATGATCAAATTAAACCAAAATCATCTAAATCGAACCGAATCGAGTCAAAAATGGACCGACCCGAACCGGATCGGAACTGGTGGTTTCACCCACATATAAAGTTTAGGTTTAGGTTCATGAAAATTATTAACCGGAATTGACGGTTCCGGAACCGTGAACATATCTTGATATACAAATATTTGTAAATGTAAATATTACGAGTAGTACTATAAATGAAATACCTTGTTATAAACTGTTTGATTATGAGTGAGAAGACATGTATATTCACTGCCTTATTTATAAGCTCTACTCATCAAGATTGAAATTATAATTTATTAATTAAATCGATATTTAACCAAGTTAAGCACATGCATGACCGACTTTTCATTTTTAGGACGTTATAAAACTCTTGGTTGATTTATACATAATTTATTAGGGGGAAGCCACAAGATGTAAAAATTTCTTTATTATTTGATGCTTGTAACTTGATCGAAAAATCAAATCTTGAAGCACTTAGAGATAGACATAGCCAAAATAAACCGGAACAGCCTAAACCGAACCAAAGCGGGTTAAAACCTGGTCAAAACCGGACCGACCCAAACTGGATCGGAACTGGCGGTTTCACCCACATATAAGATTTAGGTTTAGGTTTATGAAAATTACAAATCAGAACCGGCGGTTCCAGAACTGTGGCCATGTCTTGATATACATATATTTATAAATGTAAATATTACGAGTAGTACTATAAATGAAATACCTTGTTATAAGCTATTTGATTATGAGTGAGAAGACATGTATATTCACCGCCTTTTATAGGCTCTACTCATCAAGATTG
>CATIWQ010152582.1:0-17970 GCA_949673415.1 Euphorbia schlechtendalii
TCTTTGTTGAACTTGCATGTTTTCTCTGCTATACTTGTTCGTAGTGAAAATCTATGAATTTAGAGTCTCTCATCTATTACATCTATATTTACTCAACTTTTCATTCTGATCTTCCCTTTCCAAAAATCTCAAAACTATTTCTAATTTCTTTTATTTTGTCTTTCCTTGTTGATCTTCAGAGCTAGTCCTTCCCTGTGGGATTGATATTTTTTAAAACTAAATCGCAACAATATACTTGCAGTTATCATTATTTTTCTATGTGATAAGGGGTATTGACAACACCTACATTTTTCGTGAACAAGTTTTTGATATTATTATTGAGGATAAGTCTTACTAAACAAGTATAGCCAAGTCTCACGAACATCTTTTTGGAACCATAAAGATATTAAACTTATCAGTGGAAAAGTGGCGAACAATTCACACCTCTTCCATACACTGGAGCATAATGTGCACCATGCTTAGCATGGCATATTATGTTACTCAGTGGGCTGTAGAGGGTTAGAATACTTTTTATAGCTAAAATGTGGAATGGCGGTTTGACTGAATGGGTTTTCATTGTAACTCGGTTAGGCCTAAGAACACATACAGCTAAAGTACCAATACACCCATAAAAAAAGATTCCTTTGTGAAAGGATTAGGTAGGTTGTCATACCATACATTCAATGATAATGGGTTCTACGTTCGGGCTTAGTCCGGCTCATTATTGAAGGGTAGTGGATCTTAGAGTAAAACCAATAAAACCATCAACATAGATAATCTGGATTAATTAATATTTTATGGTTTTAAAGACCTTTGTTTCTCTTTTGTATTGATTTTTCGTGCAGGTAATAACAATGAGATTTAACAATAATTACAACCAATCATTTGCATTATGGTATATCCTTGATATGGATAAGTTTTTTGGATAAAACTTCCTTGATTGGATTCAAAACTTAAGGATAGTTTTGAGATATGAATCAAAGGAACATGTGGTAGAAAGCTCAAGAACCACTGGCTAGGATATCATGCCATCACAAATCGAGTGGTACGATAAGTACGAAAGGGATAACCAAGATGTTAAATGTCTAATGTTGGCCATCATGGCATATTAGCTGCAAAAGTAACTTGAGGGGATGCACGCCTATGCTATGATAAGGTCTCTTAATGAGACATATCATGAGAAACTTTATCAAGAGAGATTCTTGATAATTAAGGCAATTAGATCTTTTAAGATGAACGCTAATACTTCCATGAGTGATCACGTACAAAAGATGGAAATCCTTATTAAGGGGTTGACTCATCTTGGTGTACCTATTTCATGGGAGTCGATAGGTAGTCACTTAGTGGATGACTTCTCTACCCTATTCCTATAACCATTTCATCTCGGCTTACTAGCAAAAAATGAGTAGAAACTTAGTTGAGTTGCAAGAGATTCTTGAGCTTGTTGAAGGGTTGGTAAATAGGATATGGCCTTGATTAAAGATTAATAACTTTTCAAAAGTAAGGGGTAAGGAAGAGACCTTGTAAGTTAAGGGGCTCAAGGCTAAATGGGGAGTTAAGTCTAATATACATCCCAAGGATATAAATATTAGATACAAATGGAGGGAACACAAGAGGAGAATCTCAATGATTTGGGAGACAATGTGAAGAATGGTTATTGTTCATCCAGGTATCTATGGTATAGATATTCGTGTCTCTATTCAACATTAGAGTATTCAATACTAAATGTTGTCTAACATTGATAATGTTCAAAAACTCAAGAGTGAGAGGCAATTGGGATCAAGACAAGTGGATTCTATAATCAATGATGAAGCTCTTGGAGTTTTCATATGAGAATTAAGAATAACATTTAGTGATTGTCAACTTATTAGTTTGATTAAGAAATGATGTAAATGTATACTCATTAATAATAAGAAATTAGTTTGTATTTTAGTCAAGGATGATTCTAGATATGTAATTTTCATTTGTAATGAACAATAATATCTAAAAATGTTTATTCTTAACTTTTAGTTTAGGATAGTTGTTGTCCACCTGAATGAGCCTAGCAAGTGTACTAGATCATATTTAGTAGTACAGGGCAAGACCAAGTGTCATTCTCACAAGGAGCAAGGAAAGTAATTAATTTTATAGGCTATTTAGAAGGTAAGGGGATTCAATTTTAACGGTGAATTGAGTGAAATAATTAAAATAAAGGTTGTTGTAAAATATAAGAAGACAGAGACAAGGTTGCTACAAATGTAGACCGAATGTAAGATTGCTGTAAAATTATAGTAATAAAGACACAAGCTTTACCAGGCTATTAGGTGGCGCTCATGGTGCTTCCTCTCCTTTTATCCTAAAATGTTTAAGTGCATAGACTTAAAGTATGTTACTACATTTCATGTAACTAAGTGCGGCATACCATCCTGCCACTTAATACTTTAAGGTTTTCACCCTGGGAGTTATCCACTTACGGACTGGACTTTTTCATTTAGCTCAAGTAAGCTTTTGGAATAAATCCTAGAACCTTTAGCAAAAGTTTAGTATCCTCTTAGTGCATGTAAACTTAGGTGATTATAAAGATGCCTAAGATTGCTAGTCCCCTTTCGATTTCCACTTCCCTAATCCAACACAGGCTAGCTAGACCCGTGAGATATTAAAATAATAATAATCAATCTAATAAAAGATTTCACGTTGGTTTGAAAGAGATTCTACACCACAAGACAAGTCGCAGGTAAAGCCTAGCAAGCTTGCTGGGAATTTATATTATATACATAAAATTAAGTAAATATATAATAAAAACATAAGAATAAAAGTAGAGAGAATGTGACCCAATTAAGGCTGCTTTATAAAGCAAAATGAGGCTCCTTATATACTACTTAGAAGAGTCTTAAGCAAGTTGTCAAGTTGCCATAATAAAATACTACAAAATATTAATGACCATTAGATTGCTTCTTGGTGGCCAAGTAAAGGAAAGTGGTACCACGCCTAAGATCAGGTTTTCCCCCCAAAAAGACTTCATTTCCCACCAAGAAATGCTCCAAAAAAGGTCCAGTCACAACTAGACATGTCAGTAGCCTTGTTGAGCACTTTTTTCACACCAGAAATTGGAAATCTTCAGCAACCTTGTTAGAATTTCCAGCAACCTAGAAAACAAATTTAAATGCTCATAATTTCTATAATTTAACTCCAAATTAAATAATTTCGAAGCCAATATACTTATATTTTCATGGTGCTTTTTCCACTTATAAAGATCCCCATACATAGACATTTCTTGTCCTTAAGAAATACCAAAGAAAAAGAAGCAAAGAAAAAATGATAAGTGTGAAAATGTTTTGAAAACAAAGAAAGCAAACTGAAAATAGGTCATGATAAAGAAGTTCAAGGAGAATACAAATCTTAAGGTATGAGATGATTGAAACCACATCAACAAGTTAACTTAGCATAAAAAGTAATTTAAGATAAGTAACTTAGAGCAAGTTAGTCATTAACATGGCATCAATGCAATTTGTGCCTCACCAAGGAAGTTTACTCAATTCTCTCAAGTGTTTAGGGTGCAAATGTAAGAAAGTCACTCCTAGGCTAAATACAGCAACCATAAATTCATAGGCTTGAGAATCGATCTCATCTCCCCCACTTTGTTAATCACAAAACATAATCAAATAGGTCTTCAAAAAGGTTGTAATGCAAGTTTGGGGTCAGGTAGGTCAAGAAAAGATATTTTGGATAAGGGATTTTACCATAAGAAAGTAATCAATGGTTACAGCAAGCTTCTTTTATAAAAATAGACTAATGCAACAATCTTAAGGCTGTACAATTTCAAGGATAGTTTTGGGAAAAATTGACACCATTTGATGCATAATAAGATTTTTAAGTATTACAACAATGAAATTTTGGCAAGCATAAACAACTGTGAAGAGATCAATGAGCTTGCTTCACAATTGAATAAAAAATGTTAGTAACTAAGGTTGCTACTGTTTTTATCAAGGTATTTGCGGGTAATTTTATTTTCTTGAAAATTTGGAAAAATGTTGCTTCAAGATTCTGGAATTTATTCAAATTTCCAAGAATTGATTAAAAGTGTAAGTTAGAATGAATTTTTGTAAACTTGTTTTAATATTTGAAAACTTCTCATGGAAAAATCCAGGTGAAAAAGGAAAGTCAAAGTGAAAAGATTTGGCTAAAAAATTTTAGGCTTTTGAAAAAAAATTGGTCAATGACTCAAAGGGACTGTCTTAGGGGAATGAATTCATTCTGGGTGGCTTTTTGGATAAAAAGTGGCCTGAACCTAATGTATTCATCATCTTATGGAAGTGATTAACATGTAATCTCAAAAATGCACAAAGTAAATCAAGTTCTAGTTTAAGAATTTACTTATGCTAGCTTACTTTATAAGAAATTAAGCAATATTTAAGGCTCAAAATTCTCAACAAAATAGCTTGATTGCATTTATTTAGCCAAAGAAATTGAAAAACAGCTTCTATTTACAAGTCTAAATTCCATGAGCTTTGTTAATCCTACTCATGTAATTTAATTATCAATATGCCAAATTCTAAGCACTCTCCAAAAACTAAATTACATAACCAAAATAGCATAAAACATTACAACATCTATATAAAACAGTTTCCCAAAACAATACTGAAATCATGCTTAAAATGGTATAACTTGGTTTCAGCAACCTATCTAAGCAGGGCATTAATAGTGGCAGCAACCATGTACAAAAATAAAAGCAATTAAATAAAGAATTACCATCACAGAATCAATGAGCAATAATTAAATCAGGGCTCAGTTCTTCATCCCCATACTTAAATAGTGATTTATCCTCAAAGCATCGTCAACATAAAGGTTGCAGCAACTATTAGTTGTAAAAAAAGGTACAAGTGGAAGCAACATACCAGATTTGGGTTGAGAGGGGTTTGGACTTTTACTCTTTGTTTTAGGGGGAAGAATGGAACTCCCACTCTTCGTTGGGCTAGCTCTCATGAACTTCCTCTTAGCTCATGGTTGAGGCAAGCTTGGAGGTCTCCTGTTCAGATTAAACTTTGCTTAGCTCTTCTCCATTTTCACCTTCATTGAAGGTGTGAAGTCCTACAAGTGGTGGAGATGAGAGGGAGAGGGAAGAGTTTGAAATTTTTGAAAAGTGAAATGAGAGAGAGAAGTTTTGAAAACTTATTATAATGAAATTAAATTTGTATTAAGTAAAAGTAAGTGGTGATGAGTTGTAAAGGGAATGCATACATGTCTTACATTCATGGAAGGTAATTTTGAAAATTTTGAATTTAAAAAGGAATGATAAGTTTTAATTAATTAAAGTTTAAAAAGTGGGATGAGATAGGAATGAAAAACTAAATAAAGAGAATATGCTTAACTCCTAAAATAACTGCTGAAACACTTAGTGAATGGGTTAATTAAGTTAATCAATTTATTATTTAAAAATAAAAAACCATTTGAATGCATTTTTAAGGAAAAACTTTAATTAAGCTAATAATGTAAATTTAATAAGATTTAAATGGGAAATATAAATGCAAATGGAAAGAAATAAAACATGGTTAGGATATTTAAATGAAAAATGCAATCCCCTTGATTAAGGAGTTAAAAATGTTAATTTAGGCTAAAATTAAACTAATTAGTATAAAAAATACACTTTTGACCGAAATTAGATTAATGCTAATTGAGAAAAATTAGTAATGCATGTATTTAATTTTTACTTAATTAGTAAAGTGAAAGAGAAACTTAGTGCTTAAATTGAATAAAAAGTGACGTTAATAAAAGGAAGAAGTAGAAAAAAAATGCTTGTCATGCATGTGGAATTTATAAAATAAAAAGGAAGAAGGGAAGTTGAAAAGCAAGTGGAAGTGAAATGATAAGCTATGCCTAGGGTTAACTCTTATCAAAGCTTAAAGTACCTCCATATGCCATCATTACGTTATGCATGACTCATCTCTAAAATAGAAAAAATGACACATGTATGACTTGGTGTAAAAGAAATAACTTTTCCTCCCTCAGTTTTTGCTTTTAGAAATTAATTCAACATAAAATTTACTTCCTTAATTATGTAAACCACAACTTGCACTAGAAAGGGTAAACTTTTTTTATATATAAGCCCATTGAATAAATTAAAAATAAGAAAATTAATCAAAAGAGAAAACTTAACAAATCAACCAAAAGAAATTTAAACCAATTGTGTTCCAAAAGATACTAAGTATGATGAGCAACAAAAAGTTGGATTTGGGTCTTCCATGTTGCTTCCCAATACTTACTCCATTTGTACACCTACAAAACCAAAATAAAATAATTAAATAATAATTAAATAAGCACACAAAACAAACTGAAAAATAGTCACAATGATAGAAAAATGAGCTTGGGCTCATCAAAATGCTTCAATTGGTGTTTAAAGCAGACACAAATCTTCTCAAGGTTTCTTAAGGCGATTCATAAACAAAAGCCCGAATGAGGTGGGCTAATGTATGAAGTCTTTTATTGTATCGCGTCCACCTCTCTCCATGATCCTTTTGATTTTTCCTTTGATATCCACCTCAGCAACTTTCATCTCATCTTTAAAGATATCTCGATTATGCTATCGAAATTGAGGTTGCTTTAGATTAGATTGCTCATGGTGTTTTTCAGTCACCTCCTCAACTTGCTCACCTACATTATAAATATCATAAACAATAAGCATGTTAGAATCATAAGCAACCTTACCATCCATTTTTTAATACTCCTTAGAGGTATTGGTGTTTCTTAGAATTCCCACTTCACCTCTTATAATCACTATGTTGATTGTTTGCTCAAATTGGGCTTCCAAGTTCTTGATTGATTCTTGATATTTCTCCATAAACTCCATCATCACATTTTATAAGCTAGGTTGCTTGGGTTCAAAATTAGTGCAACCTACTAAAAGTTACACTGAGGTTGCTAGAATGGTTGATGAGATTGCTCAAATAAAAATTGAGGATGTTGATGATCCTAAATAGAACTCGGAGGTTGTTGGAATGAAAATTAATGTAGTGGAAAAAGGGACTCAGTTTGCTAGAATGACATTGGAGATTGTAGGTTAGGAGATTGAGGTTAATGGAATAGATGCTAAGGTTGCTCGGTAAGTTGGTAAATAGGCGTCCCAATTTGACAAACTTGTTGGGATAATGCCTCAACTTTCTTTGAAAGTTGTTGAACAACATCAACTCTTGAATCATTTGAACGTTTTACCTCTGCATGCCGTTTGCAACTAGTGTTCACCACTTTTTGGATAAGGGAAAATATTGCTTCGGGCTCCATTTCTTCTAAGTCACCATTTGAAAGGGTTTCAAGTCGAATTTTATAATCATTGGTTAGTTCATTGTAAAATATTTGCATTTACATCCACATGGATAAACCGTGGTTTGGTAGCCTTCTTAGTAGCTCCTTGAATCTCTCCCAATCTTGCTAGAGTGATTCATTTTCTGATTGAATAAATTTAGAAATTTCATTTCTCATTCTAGCAACATTGGGTGGTGGAAAGAATTTTGTCAAGAATTTCGCAACAATCTTCTCCCAAGTTGTGATTAAACTCAGTTATAAAGATTTAAACCATGATCTCGCCTTATCCTACAATGAGAAAGGGAACAACTTTAATATGAGAATTTCATTGCAAACACCATGTTTAGTATTAAAAAGATTTCATATCAAAAGAAAATCATAAAGTTGGTCATTGAGTCCTCATTAGGCAATCCTTTGAACTGAACATTTGATTGCACCAATTTTATCATGGAGGGTTTTATTTGAACAAAATTATCATCTTCACTTGGTATCACTATGCATAACATTTATTCTGATGAAGAAGGTCTATAAAAATCCTTCAGTTTTTGCATGGATGGAAATTCTCTACAATCTGCCATCGCGCTCCAAGGTTACTCAAATTGCTATGCTGCTTGCTTAAAAGCTTATTGGATAAGATTTTCCTTTGTCATCAGGTTGCACACTTAGAACATAACAACTACACAAGCTAAACAAACAAGGTTAAAACTACCAAATTAAACACAAAAATTAAACACTTTGAGCATTGCTCCCCGACAATGGCACCAAAATTTTGTTATCCACCAAAATGAGCCTAGTAAGTGCCCTATATCGTATTTAGTAGTACGAGACAAGACCAAGTGTCATTCCCACGAGGAGGAAGGAAAGTAATTAATTTTATAGGCTATTTAGTAGGTTAGGGGGGTTCAATTTTAAAGGTGAGTTGAGTGAAACAATTAAAATAAAGGTGGTTGTAAAATAAAAGAAGATAGAGATAAGGTTGCTACAAAATGTAGAGACAGAATGTAAGATTGCTATAAAACTATAGTAATAAAGATAGAAGCTTTACCAGGCTATCAGGTAGTGCTCATGGTGCTTCCTCTCCTTTATCCCAACATGTTTAAGTGCATGGACCTAAAGTATCTTACTTGCTTTTCATATAACTAAGTGCGGCATACCATCCTACCACTTAATGCTTTAAGGTTTTCACCCTGGGAGTTATCCACTTATGGACTAGACCTTAAGCATTTAGCTCAAGTAAGAATCTGGAATAAATCCTAGAACTTTAGCAAAAGTTTAGTATCCTCTCGGTGTGTGTAAACGTAGGTGATTATTAAAAGGCCTAAGGTTGCCAGTCCCCTTTTGGTTTCCAGTTCCCTAATTTAACACATGCTAGCTAGACCCATGAGACATTTAAAACAATAATAATCAATCTAATAAAAGATTTCATGTTGGTTTAAAAGAAATTCTACACCACAAGATAAGCCACCAGTAGAGCCTAGCAAGCTTACTGGGAAATTATATAATATACATTAAATAAAGTAATATATAATAAAAACATAAGAACAAAGTAGAAAGAAGGTGAGCCAATCAAGGTTGCTTTACAAATAAAAATAAGGATCCTTATATACTACTTAGAAGAGCCTTAAGCAAGTTATCAACTTGCTATAATAAGATAGTAAAAAATATTAATGACCATTAGATTACTTCTTGGTGTCCAAGTAAAGGTAAGTGGCAGCATGCCTAAGATAAGGTTTTCCCTCCAAAAGGAAATGCTCCAACAAAGGTCTAATCACAGCTAGACATGTCAGCAGCCCTGCTAAGCACTCTTTTCAATTCCAAATCTAGAAATCTTTAGCAACCTTGTTAGAATTTCCAACAAACTACCAATAGATTTAAATGCTCATAATTACTACAATTTAACTCTAAATTAAATAATTCCAAAGCCAAAATACTTATATTTTCATAGTGCTTTTTCCACTTATCAATAGTTCCTCCTTGAGGTGATCAATATAATAGATCTATAACATGGAGAGGGATAAGTAAAGAAGCTTAATTCATTCTATGTCCAAATTGTTATTTAAACCAAGTTAAAAAGGAAGCACATGGTTGAAATTTCTTCACTAATAAGGTTTTAATTCAATTGATTGAGAATCACTTGACCATGTGGGTTCTAAGTATACATGGTAAAGTAACACTAAAAGTATTCCTCAAACTTATTAATGAGATAATTAACTTAGAGTGCCTAAAATGTAGTGGGAACACGTATAAGGCCTTAAGAAAATTATATTGATTAATGAAGTTGTTAAATAAGCAAAAGCTTAGCATGACTAACAACTCACTTGGAGTGTATATAAGTCAATAAGCACAAGAAATGGAAATAGGAAAGTTTTCTAAGTTGTTAATTTGAGTAAATTTGAATTAGCCTAACTAATGAGATTCAAGCCATGGACCTTGTTAGAATCAAGGAACACAATGACAAAGTATGAAAAGGTAGAGGTTATGATATCAAAGGTTTTTTGGATGCAACCAAGAAAGCAAGGATATCAAAAACCTAGTATCTGAATCGTTATAAAAGTGTGAGATAGACTCACAACTCACCCTATTAGAATACACCATTGATAAGTGTATAATTACACTTATTATCATATTAATTTTATACATTTAACACTATGAATTAAGTCATTTTTATACTTCATATAAAATATTTCATGTGGTATGTAGTTGTTTTTTATGCAAATGCAGATACTAGATAAATCTTGGGAGTAAAATGATCTAAAGTGGAATTCTATGAAAAAAGAGTGAAAAAGGTGCAAAAAGATGTGTGGAACTTATAGATTTGGCTTAGGATCGAAGCTGTCAAAGATCGGTAAAGTTACAAGGAGATTTCTGAAGAAAAACTCAATTCATGATTGCGATTATCATTCACGGTCACGACTTGTATATTTCAGAAACAAAAGTCTGCTAATCAAAGATTCATGGTCGTGACTTATATATCACGGTCTCAACTTGGACGATTTTCTGGATTTATCTTCTTAACTACCAACCGCCAGTTAAGCATGATTAACCGCCATCAACCACCATCAACTACCAACGATAAGACACCTATCAGAAGTCAACAAATCATGAAAAGGTGCCTATCCATTGTGGATTATATCAAAGCTTCTCAACCAATCATAATGAACCGATGCAATCATTCACCAATGGACATGACTCTTTGTTTGGATAGATGCAACCCTTCAAACTCTATGAATAGGGCTCCAAACCTCACTAGTTTCGTACAGAAGAAAGGGGTGAAAGATAGTGCATAGTGTATAGATAGAGAATAAATATCCAATTTCGCTACGTTCATAAGTGTTAGCGAGAAAATGTTTAAGTGATTCGAATCCTTGTTTCGATCACTAGATTTCTCTATATGCTCGAGCAATTGTTGTATAAGTATACTTGCAAATCACTTATCAATAAAAGTTTTCATTCTTCAATTTTTGTTTGTTCGATATTCGCAAAGAATAGCATCCTAGCAGAGGTTCTGTACGGGCCGAGACCGAATTCAAAGCAGATGCAGGAATTGCGAGAATTGACAACTCCCATTAAAGAGTGGATACAGTTTGATCAACTTTAGCTTTCACTTGCATACCTTACAACTTTGCTTTGCTTTCTACTTATACTTTCTATTTCGTAGTTTATGATATGTCTATGTGTCATAATGCGCATTTCAAGCTAAGTCTTTTATATTAATCAAGTTATATGCATTGGAGTTAATTTTAAGAGTAGTTTCGGGGTTAACAATATCGTGTATAATCACTGGATCTATGATAGAACGCTGTTTAGTGAACCATCATTTTGGAATGGTAACTTGCTAAATGTGGCTATGTGAGAGTGACCCGTACTAAGTATAGTATTGATGTTGTCTAGGTTTATATAATTGTTTAATTCGTTTGCGCTAGGTCTAGAAAAGTTATATCATGTGTTGCTCTGCGGCGAATAATTGAACATCTAGGTATTTTGAACCTATTTTGTTAGATTAGTTTAGTGAATCGTAACATCTTTGTTGAACTTGCATGTTTTCTCTGCTATACTTGTTCTTACGGAAAATCTCTATATTTAGATTCTCTAGTCTTCCACATCTATATTTACTCATTTTTCATTCTAATCTTCCTGTCCAAAACCTCTAATCTATTTTTATTTTATTTACTCTGTTTTCCCTTGTTGATCTTTAGACTTGGTTCCTTCCCTGTGGGTTTGATATCTTTTAAAACTACATTACAACTGTATACTTGTAGTTATCATCATTTTTCTATTTGATAAGAGGTACTGACAACACCTATACTTTACGTGAACAAGTTTTTGGCGCCATTAATATATAGCCAAATCTTGCGAACAAGTTATTAAACTTATCAGTAGAAAAGTGGCGAACAAGTTTTTGGCGCCGTTACCGGGGAAGGCAATAGCGTTCTAAAGATCAAATTTTCGGGGAAGATAATTAGGTCCTAGGGATTTAATTTCTGGAAAACGAGCAATTTTATTATAAATATTATACAGATTTATTTTCATTGTTATTATTTATTATTATTTTTATTATATTATTAACATATTCTTCTTGCTTATTCATTGAGTTTTCATTCTAGCGTGTGCATGCCAAGTACGCGTAGTTTGGTAGAAAGTTTGGCATCTTTCAAATCAGAGATAGAACGATTTGGTACGGTAAGGAAACAAAAATATAAGAGACAAGAGAGAAGAATGGCTACAGGTCAAGTTGAAAACCCAAATCCAAACCCAAATGAAGATCCACCACAACCAAGGCTTATGGATTATGTTTTCCCGACCATTAATGGTAACAATCAAAATTGCTAGACCACCGATTGATGCGAATCAATTTGAAATAAAACCAGCATTACTTCAAATGATTGGCAACAATGTGCAATATTACGGTCTACCCAATGAAAACCCGAATTCTCACATTGCAAACATTTTAGAAGTCTGTGATACCTTCAAAATGCCCAATGTTCCTGATGAAGCAGTTAAACTTCGCTTATTTCCATTTACACTCCGTGATAAAGTGAAAGTTTGGTTGAATTCATTACCCCTAAATTCAATCACTAATTGGAACCAATTAGCCCAAACCTTTTTGACTAAATATTTTCCTTTGGCCAAAACCGTAAGACTCATTAAAGAAATCACTTCCTTTACCCAGAAAGATAGTGAATCCTTATACGAAGCCTTGGAACATTATAAGGAACTTCAGTGAGTCTGCCCTCATCATGGTTTAGCTTAGAATGTTATTCTGCAAACTTTCTACAATGGTATAAATCATGCAACGAGAGGAGCAACTAATACTATGGTTGCAGGATCTCTTATGAAGATAACTAGTCATGAAGCTTTTGAACTTTTGGAAGATATGGCAAGCAACAATAGTATGTGGCCAGTGGAGAGAGCACAAGTAAGTATTACTAATTCTACTCATTCACATGCTGCATCTTCATCTTCTAGTTCAGTTAAAAAGGTCAATGAATTAGATTCTATTTCTATTATGCAAGAACAAATATATGCTTTATCTAACAAAATAGATAACATGCATATAAGTAAGAATAATCCTTTGACATGTGAAAATTGTGGTTAAATCGGACATACAGCTTTTGAGTGTATCTTTAACCCATTTGTAGGGGAGCAATTAAGTTATGTTCAAAGTCAAGGAAATTCTTAGCAATAATGGGAATAACTATAGAAATTCTAATTGGAAATATGGTGATAATCAAGAAAAGAATCACCAAAGTACTGATAGAATAGGGTAGTTAACAAGTAAATTAGACAAATTTCTAGAGGGAGTTTGTAATAAGAAATCAGAGTCGGAAGAATGTTACAAAAAGTTAGAGAATAAGATGGATCTAATGTTTAAAAACCAATCATCTTCTATTCATAATTTAGAAATAAAAATTGGTCAATTAGCGAGTTCTATTCCATCTAGAGGAAAAGGTCATCTACCTAGTAACAAAGAAGGAAATCCTACGGAAAATGTGCATGCTATAGCCCTTAGTAGTGGTAAATTATTAGATGAACCAAATTCTTTGGGTATGCTTGCTAATAATGATGTTGTTGAAGTACCAGATGAATATCCAAGTAAATTTAATGAAAATGCATGAGTGGATGAACAACCTAAATCCGGAAAGGTTGGTCCCCCTCAACCACCATTTTTGAATAAGATGAAGAAGAAAAATGAGGATAAGCAATTCATCGATTTCATCAATAAACTTAAAGGTCTGGAACTAAATCTTTCATTAATTGAAGCCATTACTCAGATTCCTAACTACGGTAAGTTTATTAAAGAACTTCTATCTCGAAAATGTAGTTTAGAAGGAATATCAAAAGTATCTTTAACTGAAGATTGTAGTAAAATAATAACTGCTACAATGCCCACTAAACTAAAAGATCCAAGAAGTGTCACAATTCAGTGTAAACTTGGAAACATTACTTTTCCAAAATGTTTATGTGATCTTGGGGCTAGTATAAATCTTATGCCTTTATCGATCTTTAAAGAATTGAAGCTTGATGACGAAGTTAAAAGGACAAATATGCTTTTGCAGTTGGCTGACCAGTATATTAAACGTCCTTATGGCATAATAGAAGATGTGCTAGTTAAAGTGGATAAATTTGTTTTCCCAACTGACTTTGTTGTGCCAGATTTTTCATATGATGAAAAGTGTCCTATAATTTTAGGAAGACCTTTTATGCATACTAGCAAAGCATTGATAGATGTTTCAGAAGGCAAAATTAAATTAAGGATAGGGGATGATACTGTTGAATTTGACATGGGTAAAGCTGATAAATATCCTATGGATGAAGATATTTGCATGAAACTTGACTTGATTAATGCTTGCATCTAGGAGGTTGTTAAGCTAGATTTCATTCATGAATATGAAGTCAAGGGGTTGAAAAACTCCATTGATCCATAAATCTCTTATATTTTCCTAATATATATATAGTATATTATAGTAGTATATTTCTATTTTTAAAGTATTTTAAATTAGTTTAGTTTTTCAAATAAAATAAAAGAAAAAAGAAAATATTTTGGATTTTATCACATCGTGATCGCAAACAATATCACGCTCGCGATCAGTTTGATTTAAACTCTCTGTTTTTTAGTAAGAGGAAGTCACGATAGCGACTTACTCTCACGATCGCGACCTGTGTGATCTACACAGCAGTTATTGCTGTAACAACTATATTCTAACTGTTATATTTATAATATATCTGTTGGAAAGGCAAGGATTATCCTAATTTCCCTATAAATAACCTCTTTTCATGTGTTGTTTTCACAAAAACACTTATTCTTAATCTCAAAACTCTCAAAAATCAAGTTTTCTCTATTCTCCAAAACATTCTTGATTTCAATGGCTCCTAAGAAGGCTACAACAACTTCATCAAAAGGGAAGAAGAAATTGGTGAATCGACAAAATGAAGTTGGTTGTCCCTTTTTGATTTATAGTGACGAGGAAGTGGAAAGATACTTGAGAATTAAGAACTTCAATTTTCACCGTACGGTTTTCTATGATCCTACTTTTGCTATTGATGCTGGGATTCATGCAAAACAGAGGAATATTTCTCGCTTTTTGGATTGGAAAAGTTTGTGCTTATGCGATTTCCTTTTATCGAGGAATGGGTCCTCAAGTTCTTGGTTACTGTTGCTGATGATGGGAATAGGTTAAAGAAGAAATTCAAGAATGGAGGTGAAGAATATATGTTCACTTTGATGGATTTAATCAATTAGTTTGGTTTAGGAGAGAATTATGATGAGATTGAAAAACATGAAGATTATGAGTTAACGGACGTTTGGACCAAGTTAACAGGATTGGAACGATACAATGTTAAGAACTCATCCAACAAGAATATTCGAAGCAACAATCTTCTCTACCTTCACAAGTTCATCTCTCAAAGTCTTTTCTTTCGACATGAAACAACTAAAGTGTCAATGAAAGACTTGGAAATATTGGAGTGCGTAGTTTTACAGTTTCGACCAAAGTTTCCGATGTATATTTTGTAATCCATCGCTAGTCTGACTACACATAAAAAGGCTAGAGTTGGAGGCGCAAATACGATTTATGGGATAATTTTGGGAGTGAAAAATCAATTACCATACTAATATAATCCAAGGGAGAAATTTTATTTTATGGGAGGAGTTTACATGAAGAGAGTAGGATTAGTTAAGGAAGAAGGAGGAAAATTTACATTTTTACCATATGGAGTAAGGATAAGGAAGCTTAGACCGACTCAAGAATCTATCTCTCAAGATAACCGGTACGAGGAAGAAGATGTTGAGGAAGTGCAATTCGAGAGTGGTGATTTAAGACAAGCCTCGGGAAGTACAAATGATACTTGGAGAGGAAAGTTCATGAAAGATGTCGACAAAGTATGCCTGGATATTGCCGTAATTTAACAAGATGTTCGTCAACTGACAAAATCCAATACTTCATTAAATCAGAAATTGGATGCATATTTCAGAATGCAAAATTTGGATATATCTCCGAGTTCACCAGATTCAAGTATTGAGGAGTAAAACGGGTTTAATTTCTTTCTTTTACTTATTTTATTTTTGTTGCGTGTTTAAAATTTGATTTTTATGATGTCTCATAATGAGGACATTGTGTTCTTTAAGTGTGGGGGGGCATTTGTAAAAATCCCGTAAAATCTAAAAAAATTGAATAAAATTAAAAAATAGAAGAACTTGAAAATTTTTTTTGATATGTTTGTTTATTATACATTATCATTTCTTATACTTTACTAACATTTGTCCAAGGTTATTGTGAGTGTTAGGTATTTACAAGTTTAATGTTAATGGACAACATTTTTCATTTTGGCTAGGATGAGTGGTGATTAACATTCGAGAGCAACATTCCAAGTAAGTTTCGATATATATTTCGATGCAACATGAATTAGTATAAGTTGTATAGTTTTAGTTTAATGCTTCTGATAAGTTTAAGTGGAGTAATATCTAATGGTAATCTTACTATGAGTTTTATGAGCAAATCTTGAATAAGTCCTATAAGTATTAAGTGTGTTTAAAGTGTTAGGAAACTATAGCCATAATACTTTAAAATTGATCAATAAAGGATGAGGGTATTAAGTGAAAAATCAAAAGAAAGAGAGGATAATCAATGAGTTATGCAAAAGGTGACGAATGGTACGGAGCAGAAACTGCAACCATTCATTGAGTGAAAAAAGAAAAGAAAGCATAGCACGAAAAATGGGTGCAAAGTACAAAGTTCTTCAAAAACATATGCTTAAAAGAAAAAACTGAGAGAGTGGTATGGAGCATAAAATGCAAACACTGAGAGTGTTTAAGCATCCTAGGTTACCTAAAAATTCCTTGAGAGAAATTAATCAAAGTGTGTTTTCTATGTCCTTTATACTTTTTACTATGCTTAAGAGAAGGTAATATTTGAGTATGCATATAACGCTTATATGAGGATGCGATTCGGTTGACTCTCCATTAAGAACAAAGGTACGCAACTAAGCTATATAAATTGCACATTACTAATTTGTGGGAAATTTCAAACTTCTACTTGAATTCTTTGCGACGTGGGAATGTAGTACTCACTGCAATAGTCTTTCGCCAAATGAGGTACGAACTTGATTACCAATTCATACACTTCTATTGAATTTACCTTGAGGACAAGGCAAAAGTTAAGTGTGGGGGTATGATAAGTGTATAATTACACTTATTATCATATTCATTTTATATATTTAACACTATGAATTAAGTCATTTTTATACTTCATATAAAAGATTTCACTTGGTATGTAGTTGTTTTTTATGCAAATGCGGATACTAGGTAAATCTTAGGAGTAAAATGATCTAAAGTGGAATTCTATGAAAAAAGAGTGAAAAAGGTGCAAAAATATGCGTGGAACTTAAAGATTTGGCTTAGGATCAAACCTGTCAAAGATCGGTAAGTTACAAGGAGATTTCAGAAGAAAAACTCATTCGCAGTCGCGACTTGTATACTTCAAGAATAGAAGTCTGCCAATCAATGATTCACAGTCGTGACTTATATATCGCGATCGCAACTTGGACAATTTTTTGGTTTTATCTTCTTAACTACCAACCGCCAGATAAGCATGATCAACCGCCATCAACTACCAATGATAAGACACCTATCAAAAGTCAACCAATCATGAAAAGGTGCCTATCCATTGTGGATTATATCAAAGCTTCTCAACTAATCATAATGAAGATATGCAATCATTCACCAATGGACACAACTCTTCGTTTGGATAGATGCAACCCTTCGAACTCTATAAATAGGGCTCCAAACCTCACTAATTTCGTGTAGAAGAAAGGGGTGAAAGATATTGCATAGTGTATAGATAGAGAATAAATATCTTGTTTCGCTAAGTTCATAAGTGTTAGCGAGAAAATGTTCAAGTGATTTTAATCCTTGTTTCGATCACTAGATTTCTCTATATTCTTGAGCAGTTGTTATATAAGTGTACTTGCAAATCACTTATCAATAAAAGCTTTCGTTCTTTAATATTTGTTTGTTCGATATTCGTAAAGAATAGCATCCTAGCAGAGGTTCTATACGGGCCAAGACTAAATTCAAAGCAGACGCAGGAATTGCGAGAATTGACGACTCCCATTAAAGAGTGGATACGGTTTGATCAACTTTAGCTTTCACTTGCATACCTTACAACTTTGCTTTGCTTTCTACTTATACTTTCTATTTTGAAGTTTATGATATGTCTA
>CATIWQ010152587.1:0-11904 GCA_949673415.1 Euphorbia schlechtendalii
TTCCATTTCTCATCTCACAAACCAAATCCCGGAAGTTTCAGCCTTCCCACCAAAGGAGATTTTTACTCTCCATTTCCGTTGAAAACTGGCAAAACAGAACCAAAGAAACGAGAAGGACATTCAGGGTGTTTTTGTGGACAAAACAAAGTGGATTCACAGCTATTGGGTAAGCCTCTGAGTTCCTAGAGTTGTGCTTACGTTTACATTCTTTTCATTTTGAAGTTTCATTTTGTTTTCGGTTATTATAGTTTTCTGCGCACCATTCTGTCTTTTCGCGATTTTCCATATGATCTTAAACCTTTTTTGCAATTTTATTTTCATTAACATATTCTAAACTTCCTGAGCTTTCCGGAATGATAAATATCATCAAAATCCATTAAGTATAGCAAAAGTTATGGTCATTTGAAGTTTGGATTATCGTTTTTGCTATTTTCTGCTGTTTTTTTGTGTTTTCATGCAGGTCTGGAAAATCGATACCATTAACGATATCACATGATACCGTTAACGTTATCGCCCAGTTTCGGTAATGATATCAATGCTGGCATAATGCATTTTTTCTTTGTTTCGCTCCATTTCGAATCGTTCAATCCCGGAACAACCCGCTGAGACTATTCTAAGTCTGAAAACACATCATTGGGGGCAACAAACCTCTAAATTGTAATTATTATTTGGATCTACATGTGATTAATTAATGTGCATGCTTGGCCTAGATTTACATTTCTAAATGTCATTTTAGGTTACCCCCACGAAGGGAACAAAACGTGTTCCCAGATAATCATCCTCGCCACTTTGCCATGCGGTCATTTTCACTAATAAAATCGACCAACACGCTTGTATAAAAATGAACCATTTTTATTCCAAATAACAACTTTGAACCATCGATGTTTTAATTAGGCCACGCGGGCCTCGCTAAAATCAAAATCGAACATATGTGATATACCTCGCGCTAACCTTTGTAGATGTAGGTTAGATGTATGCCTAGGATTTAATTTCCTTCGGGTATCGCATTTTAATCATTTTTGGGATTGTAATTAATAGATTAGGCGGGCGATTGCATCCCCCGAGTTTTTTAATTTATTAATTTACTTTTTCGCATTTACTTAATGCTTGACGTAATTTATTTACTATTTTATGCATGCGCGATTAACATAAACTGAAAACATCTAGTTTATGTTCGAATATTATAAACGTGGTTTCTCATTCATAGTGTAATTTAACTCAAATGATGACAAAATAGATAACTCATCCTGGACCCAAATCTCTACTTTGTGGTACGGATTAGGCATACAAATCTAAGCTGTACCAAAATTTCCCGAAAGAGCTTATTCGGGTGGCGACTCTGTAACATAGACTAGAGATTCTGATCTCGAGTCTTTTGTACTTGGAACCCATTTATTTTCAAGTATAACTCGGTTTTCCTTCATGGGAACCTCTTTTCCAACATGCTCTTCCAAGAGCCCAGAATCATCATTTTCGAAAACCCCATGCCCCATCTCACGGGGTCGGTGCCTCGCGGTGACCGCATGGGTGGAACGTCATCTGCTCATAGTGGCGACTCCGCTGGGGATATTTTTTAAACATAAAACAAGTTTGAAAGATTTTTGGATGAGTATTGAAAAGTCATCAAATAAGTTAACCCACATTTATAGTATTGAACAAAGCATATGCATTAGACAGATTAGCCATTAAGGTTAGGTTGCCGTATTTTGACCGTGAAGCTTATGAAAGTATACTTCATGGCCCCCTGGTGATCGAGGGAACCTAGTCAGTGGATCACTTGTTGCCATACCACATGGACTCTCTTGAAAAGAGGGAAAAGTGTATCATAGTGCAACAAGAACCTTCTACATCAACAACCATGACCAAGCTCATATAAGGAAACCGTAGACACATTCCCTAGGTTTACCAAAACAAACGCATCTTTTGTACAGGTTCGCTCCTTAATACTTCACGGTATTAAGATGATCCAAACTTAGATTTAGGAGCCTATCCCTTACACGCGGGCGCATAAGGTTGGAAGAGATACATTGTGTGCTATGTGCTACGTGTTTATCGCATCACCATTTCACAAAGAGCGTCAAATTGACCACAAATTTTTGTGCAGACACTTGAACGCACACACTCATGATATTAAGTATCACGATACCAAACTGATATCACATACACTTAGGCATAGTTGACACTATAGATTGTGTCACCCTACACATCATCTTTGAGTTGTCCACTTAACATCCAACTCGCAGCCCTTCCAGGGCACAATCACACATACCAAAAGCCCAAACGGGGCAAATACATATCCATTTAAAAATAGTACTTACTAAGCACTCAAACCTCTGTCCACTTAGATTCATGGAATTCTAAGCCTAGGGTATGACACATTGTTCTACCTGAACTCGAACCTAGAATTAGAGACGTGATGAGATAGCGTCACCTAAGATTAGGGTCACCCATGTTTGTATTCTCACACGTGAATCTCTTGGAACACCTCACTCCCAAAAACATAAGGTATAACGCATTGTTTTACCTGAACTTGAACTCTCAAAATTTAAAAGTGTATTATCATTTGGATGATATGCGACCATTTATCATTTTTTCAGTTTGTTTGTTTCAAAAAGATTGGCAAACTTACCACCTTTCTTGCCGAAATGGCATCCTTGGATTTAGTACCTCACAGGGTATGACACAATGTTTTTACCCGAACTCAGACTCACCAAGAATGATCCTTGGTGATGAACTCTCAAAATTTGAAAGTGTATTATCACTTGGATGATACGCGACTTTTTTCAGTCAGTTTGTTTCAAAAGGATTGGCAAACACATACTTGCATCTCCAGGATGCAACCCCCTTAAACGACTTTGGAATACCTATTGCTACTTGAGTAATAGGCAAACTTCGCTGTTTTACTTCAAAAGGATTGGCAAAACATGAGACACATCTCAATCATAAGCCTATTACCACACGGGCATTATGGCAACCCTCCTATTTTATTTCAAATAGATTGGCAAAACATGAGTCACATCTCAACCACAAGCCTATTACCACACGGGGTAATACGGTAATCCACCTATTTTGTTTCAAATGGATTGACAAGACACGTGTCATCGTAACCTCAAGCCCTCACCACATGGGTCAGGTCTTATTATTATTTGAATTATGTCTTTATTACTAATGACTAACCCTGTTTGTTTCAAATGGATTGACAAACATGAGTTTTATCGCATCATGGCATACTAACCCTTGTGAATGCAGCCAGAACATTAAACATCTCACGCATTTCTCGCATCACGAGTCATGTCATGAATCCTACATGCACACCTGAGCCTCTGCTTATATATCTTAGCTAGGAAGAGGCCTGCTCACCGTCAGGTCTGTGTTTCTCCAATAGTGGCCAATCTGGAGGGGGTTCTGTACACTTACTCAAGTGAGGACTCAGGTTCAGACTCAGATTCAGTTCCACGCACTGTTATGGCCAATCCACAAGAAGGAGGCATGAGGAAAGATCACCCTATCCTTATGAGATAAAATTCTCAACAATCTTCGGTGAGCGCTGAGATTGTAGCTGCCATAGATGTCTTTGCCAATAGCGAACAGCTAGCATCGATTATTCGTCGACATGTTGGGAGGTCCCAGAACGCAGCATCCAACTCGGAAGCCACCCTCTACAACGCCAATCCAACAAGGGGACCTCCCACCTCACACATGGTGCCCCCAACTACCTTTTATCAGTTCAGGGCAAGACAAAGTAAGCTGAACCAGGCTCCAATTAGATGACCAGGACATATCTTCTCCAATCCTTCCCAATACTTCCAGGGATAGCCTATCCAACGAACATTCTCATCAGGGCCTTTCTACCAAGGAATGACCTAATACCCTGTTCCTAACTGGAATACATCGGCCACCTCATAGTTCCAGGCACCTCAACTGCCCCAATTTGCATCATATCCCCAAGAAAAATATGGCTCTTATCCAAGCACAAGGGATGTTATCCTCCAATAACCAGGAATGGCAGAATTATGGCAACAATTCTTGGCCACTCATGGTAGTCATCTTATGAATTCATACTCAGCACAACCAACAATCGGGGATGAAGATAGCTTACCCTCAAACTTTGCAATGCCACAGTTTGAGAAGTACATAGGATCTAGTAACCCGCGCGCTCACTTGATGCATTATCAAACAGTGATGAGAGCATTAGGGGTCAGCGAATGGATGATGGCTAAGCCCTTTGTCATCACCTTAGGCCACCCAGTCAATGAATGGGATAGCCACCTCCCGTCGGACATAGCTACCAATTGGAATAACCTCGCTCAAGCTATGTTGGGGCATTATGGTTTTAACTCTTAGATGGAAACCACGATGCAACATCTGGAAGCTATAAGGTAGGAGCAGGGTGAGAACTTCAAATCCTACTATGTATGATGGATGGCCACACAGATCAGGCTTTCAGCTCGCTTAACTCTACCAGAGATGATAACCAAGCTTCTGGATAGTGCACTGCCATCATACAGGAATAAATTTGGATCAAACATCTTCTCCAGCAATCAAGAAGTGTTTGAGAAGGCAGATAGGATGGAGTACTTCGAATCCCTGGAGCGCTTTGAATCGGAAGATCACTAGAATAACACATGCTTGATTATGTAATAGTTTAGCTTTTAGCTACTTTGCCTGTAAGGCTTTTGCATTTGTAAATTGAACTTTGTTTATTTGCTTGATATTCTATCAATGACATCATGCATTCTCATAAACATATACATATTGTTTTTAGCACATATGACACATCATTTCATTAAATTAATTTAGGTATAAATGGATTCCCCACAATAATTTCAAATGATTTGACTCTTGAGAGAAAGTGACAGACAAATACATGTACTTAGACAATGCGTGATAGCATTTGCCTCATCATACAAAGATGAAAGGTCAATGGGAAGATCTCCAAGCACAAAATGTCCACTCACTCATAAGGATCGGAGCTGGAATAAGGCCAAAATGTTGACCAAGTAAGTTGGGACCCGACGACTGGTGCAATGCCACAAAGAAGGAGTCAGATCAACAACTCCATCACCACCATTCATAAGACTAAACCGCCAGCACAATGCCACAAAGGATTTGGATTGTTGAACATGTCAACAACTCCATCACATGGATCCCCATCATTCGAAGTCAGACCAATGAGCACGTCAACAATTCCTTTACACGGCTCATAACTATTCAAGGGGCAATCATCGCACCATCAAAGGAAACACCATTAATTAAGACTCATCATCACATACACCTCAAGCTAGCGAAGCGATGTGAGCACCAACCAATCGGTCAGAAACACTAAACGAGACCACAATTGAAGTCATGGACATGGACAGTGATCGGTCTACCAAACTAACCAAGTCTTACACAATTGCTATCACGCGTAGGTGAAAGAAATAAATCAATAAAAAGCAGTACAAACAAAAATAAATTTGTAATTAGCCTGTCAATTAACACTCGGTTAGTTGAGCAAAAATTAGGGCTTCTTTTCAAAACACAAAAAGAATAGTCCGCTGACTTGAAAATCCGAAAAGGGCGACTCAGGCAAAACTTAGGACATCGAGAGAACCACATTGGATAGAAAACCTGAAAAGGCCAATCAATGGAAGGAGTCAAATCATTTGAAACATTTATACCCTTGTTAAATTCATCAATGAATTGTCATTTTTGCTGAATCTTTATGCATATGTTTATTTTGATTGCTTGCATGCCAATGGTAGAATATCGCAAATAAATATAAAAAAATAAAAAATAATAATAATAAAAAATAAATAATAATAATAATAAAAAAAAGTATGCTGGATTGAAAACCTGAAAGGGCAATCCAAGTAAAAATTAAGACAAGGCTCGATAGGTTGAAAACTCGCAAGGGCGATCTATGCAAAACTTATAACCAGACCAATTTCAAAAGCATCATTTACTTCTCGGAACAGTACGTGCAACACTTCAGACAAATGGCTTCCAAATGATCTTTGCCAACATAGTGCGAAATCAACGACTCATCCACATTTTCCTCAGACCAGATCCAAGTTCTAAACTCAAATCTGATTCAACGAACCCATGGTCATCACTCTGAGGGAGTCACTCATGGAATCCTCAACGGGACAAACCCTAGGGGCAACCAAGCACCAGCATGAGGGAAGGCTTTTCAATGAATGAAGTCAACAATGCTTACAACAAATAAACATGCATCATGTGATGAATATTATTCATGCATAAAGTCATTCATACATGCATACGCATCATGTCACCAACAGGTCAAGGCGATGCTAAACTGAGGCAATGCCATTCCGACAAGAAGAACAACCAACCTCCACATGAGGAACCTACAAGCGAGACGATGGCCCATTCAAGCCTAAAGTCAATTCAAGCCTACTTAGGCCTCCTTCATGCAGTATTACAATATCATAAAAGTCTCCCAAAACAACAGAGCAATCATCGGGATATCCCCGAAAACCTCAAACTCAAATTTCCACGTTTATCATGGGCCTGAAGAAAATTTCTCAGAACCCTCATGTTTTAATTCTTGATTGAAGGGGCAAAAATTTTTGCTTTCCAGCAATCTCAATCAAGGAATTAAAACATATATCACAAGCATCTACTAATAAAATTCCTCATTCTTGTAGGTACCCTTTCAACTCACAAGGGGCATCCGGTTCAAACCATAATGGTCACCCATCCCATAGCGGATTTCGACGAAGACTTACTACAATCAGCGTATCCTCAAAGGCATGGAGCACACGGCTTTCATCCTTTCCCCAGCAATTCTGAGGGGCAAATTCAACCCACGGTCAACTCACAATGGGCATAAACCGGACTTTCTACAATCCAAATTTTCTTCAGACTTTTTACAATCAACGGACTTTCTATAGTCCGCATTCTTTTTCAGACTTTTTACAGTCACCGAACTTTCTACATTCTGTATTTTTTTAGACTTTTTATAGTCCCCGGACTTTCTACAGTCTGTATTTCTTTCAAACTTTTTACAGTCACTGGACTTTCTACAGTCCACATTCCTTTCCCTGACTTATTACAGTCAACGGAACTATTATGGTCCACATTTCCCTGACTTATTACAATCACCAGACCTATTATGGTCCACATTTCCCTGACTTATTACAGTCAACGGATCTATTACGGTCCATATCTCCCTGACTTATTATAGTCAACGGACCTATTACGGTCCATATCCCCTGACTTTTTACAGTCATCCAAACTTTTTACAATTCAAAAACCCTGACTTTTTACAATCATTCGAACCTTCTACGGTTCAAAATCCTGACTTTTGATAGTCATCCGAACCTTTTACGGTTCAAAATCTTGACTTTTGCAGTCATCCAAACTTTCTAAAGTTCACATCTTGTCCCAACCTTTTTACGGTTAGTAGACTTCCTACGATCCACTTCGTCAGTAGGCTTACCACAGCCTGCACACAGGGGTCATCAACAGAAAGAACAGAGACACACAGTCAATGTTCTCTCCCCAAAGGTTCCAACGGCATCAATCAACCAAAGGTCAACCTCTAGGGGTAATCATTGCCAAATGGGCAATTCACAAGGGGCATCAAGAGACAAATCCCTGAAAGATGCCACACCAAGATGAAAGCTTCCAGCCATCATCCCCAAAGAGTGCCAACCGTGACTCGTGGGACCATACTGATCTCATATCAGTAGTGATCCCACGAGGGGTAGCCTGTCAGCATAGGATTTTTACTCCCCACTTGTGAGTTCGATGATGAAGCTATAATTTTTTCCCTTGTTAGCTTTTCACATTTTAGAGGGTCCTGAAATCATCCGGAAATCATCTACCTTGTTTCTTTGGGCCTCATTTCCTATTTAAAAGCCTAAACCCAGAACAGCCCGCTGGACCATTCGATATCGTTAACGATATGGATGGATATCGTTAATGATATCAACCATTATCGTTAATGATATTGTCTTTATAGGCAGACAGTAGAAGAAATTTCCACATTATTTCGTCAACATACCCAATTTCCACCCATAAATCTGGATTTTCTCCATTTAACACCCTATCATCATTATGCCAACTCACATGGTGGAAGAAATGATGAAGGAACAAAATAAGTGGGTGAACCACTTTGAAAAAGGAGTGGACTTTTGGATTGAAGGGAGCCCCATAAGGGGAGCATTTAGTAAATAAGAGAAGAGCAGCAAAGAGGAATGAAATTCAAGAGAGGGGAGGCTTCATTACAAAGAAAATAGAGCTCCCATTCCCTCTAAAAATCCCAGCCAAAAAGCCACCTCAATCTAAACAAAAGCTATCATAAATCCCACACAGAAACAACAAAAACAAACTTCAAAACTTTGAGATTTTAGAGCATTTCTAAGATCAAAACTCAAGGGAGGAAGTAACTCTTTTTCTTCCCTTTCTCATCTCACAAACCAAATCCCAGAAGTTTTAGCCTTCCCACCAAAGGAGATTTTTACTCTCCATTTCTGCTGAAAACCAACAAAACAGAACCAAAGAAACGAGGAGGACTTTTCGGGTGTTTTCATGGACCAAACAAAGTGGATTCATAGCTACTGGGTAAGCCTCTGAGTTCCTAGAGTCATGCTTATGTTTACATTCTTTTCATTTTGAAGTTTCGTTTTGTTTTCGGTTATTATCGTTTTCTGCGCGCCATTCTGTCTTTCGCGATTTTCCATATGATATTAAATCTAGTTTGAAATTTTCTTTACTTTAAAATATGCTACACATCTTGAGCTTTCCGGAATGATAAAGATCATCAAAATCCGTTAAGCATAGCAAAAGTTATGGTCATTTGAAGTTTGGATTATCGTTTTTGCTGTTTTCTGCTGTTTTTTTTTATGTTTTCATGCAGGTCTGGAAAATCGATACTGTTAACGATATCACATGATACCATTAACATTATCACCTAGTTTTGGTAATGATATCAATGCAGGGAGAATGCATTTTTGCTTTGTTTCCCTCCATTTCGAATCGTTCGAGCCCGAAACAACCCGCTGAGACTATTCTATGTTTGAAAACACATCATTGGGGGTAACAAACCTCTAAATTGTAATTATTTGGATCTATATTTGATTTATTAATGTGCATGCTTGGCCAAGATTTACATTTCTAAATGTCATTTTAGGTTACCCCCACGAAGGGAACAAAACGTGTTCCCGGATAATCATCCTCGCCACTTTGCCATGCGGTCATTTTCACTAATAAAATTGACCAACATACTTGTATACAAATGAACTATTTTTATTCCAAATAACAACTTTGAACCATCGATGTTTTCATTAGGCCACACGGGCCTCGCAAAAATCAAGATCGAACATATGTGATATACCTTACGCTAACCTTTGTGGATGTAGGTTAGATGTATGTCTAGGATTTAATTTCCTTCGGGTATCTCATTTTAAACATTTTTGGGATTGTAATTAATAGATTAGGCGGGCGATTGCATCCCCCGAGTTTTGTAATTTATTAATTTACTTTTCCGCATTTACTTAATGCTTGACGTAATTTATTTACTATTTTATGCATGCGCGATGAACATAAATTGAAAACATCTAGTTTAAGTTCGAATATTATAAACGTGGTTTCTCATTCATAATGTAATTTAACTCGAATGATGACGAAATAGATAACTCTTCCCGGACCCGAATCTCTACTTTGTGGTATAGATTAGGCATACGGATCTAAGCTGTACCGAAATTTCCCGGAAGAGCTGATCCGGGTGGTGACTCTGTAACACAGACTAGAGATTCTGATCTCGAGTCTTTTGTACTTGGAACCCATTTATTTTCAAGTATAACTCGGTTTTCCTTCATGGGAACCTCTTTTCCAACGTGCTCTTCCAAGAGCTTAGAATCATCATTTTCGAAAACCCCGCGCCCCATCTTATAGGGCCGACGCCTCGCGGTGACCGTGCGGGTGGAACGTCATCCACTCACAATAGGATCACTTCCCCCATGAATAGTTTTCTTTTCTTTTCAGATTAGAACCTTGTATAGTGTTTCTTTTTAAGTTTAGTTATGTTTGATTGCTTTGTTTACTTGTAAATATTTGTTAAATATTGAAAATAAATTTGAACTACAAGACATTGATGTTCAATTGCTATCATCACCATGATTACTCAATGTGTAATAGTAAATATTTATTGTTTGTGTTAAAAAAAGTTTGTTTGTGATTCTATGTTTTTATAGGTACAAGTCTAAAAATTGAAGAGATTGGAAGAGCAAAGAATATCGTGACCATGACTCAATTTGCGCTCGTGATCATTGGATATCAAAACATTTTGTTTCTATCGTAAGGAGAGTCACGATCACGACAGGCCTTCACGATCGTGACACGGGTAAAATATAACCGTTACAGATCATGAACTGACACGCGACAGATGTTTTTAACCTCAATTAACAACTAGTTTTGAGCCTAAATGGCTAGAATCCCATTTATGACTAATTAGAGACCCATTATACCTCTACAAATAGGTCCAAGTTGAACCCTAACCACCACACCTTCTGAAAAGCCTACAAATTTCTGATTTTCTCATCTTCTACCTTCAAACATCTAAACCTTTTCAAACCTTTTTCTTCAAACCAATATGACTCGTATGAAGAGAGCAGCACAAAAGAAAGGAGCCCAATCAATTCAAGAAGAATTTGATTGTCCTTTCCCATTGAGGACAAGAGAAGAACGTAAAAGATTTCAGAAGCTAAGAAAATTGGATATCACCAGGATGATATTCCATGATCTAGTCTTCCTAGAAACTCTTAATCTCCATGAAGAGATGGAAGCCTACCTTTCAGCTCTTAGTCTTACAAGATTTGTAAATATGAGGTTCCCTCAAAATAGAGATTGGATTCTCGAGTGTTTGGTAACATTCGACTACGAAGATTCAAGGAAGAGGGCAATACGATTTCATAATCAAGGATAATAATACACCGTCATGAGAGAGATGATGGGTGAATGGGTCAGTTTGAGATTACTAATTCATCGAGCATGACGGATTCGTCTCAACCTAATAGAGTTTGGGAAAATTTATCGAGTAAGAGAGTCTTCAATCCCAAAAATTCTCCTAACAAACTCATTGAGGATGAATGCATTCTTCTTCTCCACAAATACCTTTCCACTTTGGTATTTTGTCGAGTAGAGAATACAAAGGTTCAAAAGAAAGACTTGTTTGTCCTTTCTTACGCTTTGATGAAGCAAAAAGTGGAATTTGTGGATATCATATGGGATATGATGAAGAAGAACTCAATGAGCATGAGAAGCAAGATTGAAGAAGCCGAGATTATCATTTCCATAATAATGGGTGCTAGAGAAGAACTCCCCTATGTCCAACAACTAGGTGAGTATTTTCGCTATATGGATAGGGCTTACTTGAAGAACACCAGACTATTCCAAGAACACGAAGTTGTTTATTCTTTCTACTCCTATTCCAACCTCACCAAGAAACTTAATTGACTCAAGAAGATTCTTCCATCGGACCATCTGATCCATCAGTAAGCCGTCGTAAAGGAAAAGCCCCAATGACTGAAATAGAAGAAGATGATGAAGAAGACGAAGAAGCTCCGGAATATTGGAAGGTGAGCATGCAACTTAAATTGGATAATTACCAAGTGGAACTTGGAGTTATGAAGAAAGACATGAAGATTCTAAAGAAAAGTAATAAATCGATGCTTCGGAAATTAATTTCTTTCTTTAGAAAACAAAATGTCAATTCACTCCTAGTCCCTCGGATTCTCCTTCGCAATAGAATGGGTTTATTCTTATCTTTTCTTTATCTTTTTCAATTCTATTTTTAGACTAGCTTTAGTTTAATTTTTGATATTTATAATATCTCACAATGAGGATATTAGGGGCATTTGTAAAAATCTCGTAAAATCCAAAAAAATTGAATAAAAT
>CATIWQ010152599.1:0-15433 GCA_949673415.1 Euphorbia schlechtendalii
AATGAACTTCACATGGCTTGCAAAACTCAGAAAATCTCTACCGGATCTCTTCAAAATTCTAAAAAACAAAAACAGATATTCAACGCGTAGTGAAATTGAAGTAGAAACCAACAAAATTACGCACTGGAAAAGGAGAATCGAAGTGATAGTATAATAAGAGAGAAAAGAAGAGCACATATGAAGGGAGAAAATGAAAATCTGAAAGATTGATCGAAGATATGAAAGATTGTAGGCGAATTAGAGAGTTTTGTGGCTTTGTTGTTCATTTTTGTGTGAGAGAGAGAAATGGAAAGGAAGGAAAGGAGTAGGGCAACGATTGGGTACACAGTAAGAAAGAGGAAAGAAAGCCGACGAACGGAGATGCAAAGGAGGAGGTGGAGCGACGAGATGCGATGGAGGCGGTGGAGCGACGGGAGATTGATTTAGCAGTGAGAATGATTGAAGTTAATGGCAGCATACGATTAATTTGGGAATTGGAAGGGTATTGCGGACGGTTAATACAAAATGGCCGTCCGCAATAAGATGTATATTATAATTTTTGGAAAGGCATTGCAGACGGTTGTTTCAAAAGAACCGTCCGCAATGCTACGATATCATAAAAAAACATTTGTATTACGGATGGTTCATTTGTAAAAACTTTCCAGAATACTTCTATATACATTACGGATGGTTGTTACATAACAACCGTCCCTAATAACTGCTTTCTTGTTTTTTTATGAGCATTATGGATGGTCTTTACATAACAACCATCTGTAATAACTGCTCCGTAATTCTCACCAGCTTTCACGGATGGTTTCTTATAGAAGCCTCCTGAATAGTGCGACCCTATAGGCCCTTTTTCCACTAGTGTGATCACTCTATGCATGAATTTTTTCTTCAACATCCCATCAAAATCCACTTCAAACACTAGTCCAAATCCTTGTTCACTAGCCAGTCCATTTTGGCGAAGAATGTTCCATTCGGAAAGATGACTTTCTCCGCAGTACCATCTATATGAACATACATGTTCTTCTTGGAAACGCCTTGAAGTTTTAGAGTTTTTCTTGCTTTTGCCATTTACCGGTTGGGAGAATTGAAAGATGAGAGAATTAGGATTCTTTGCAAAAATGTTTAAGAATTTGAAAATGTAGGTAACCTTCTCTCTCTAGAAAGCTATCTCTTTTATAGGCTCTTCAACTTGCAAGATGATTACGTGGCACTTTCACAAAAAAAGATAAAAAATGAAAGCTGAGATTAACAAGGTTTAACTGACATAATAAAATAGGGAGTTTCAAATTCAGATAGTTCCAATTCAAAGCATCCTCTAGATAACGTATCTTTTGAGTTTTTAACAGTGAATTTGAATCTCTCAACATTACTTTAAAATGTTAATAGTGTTAAATACTTGTTACCTCATTCGGTTGAGTTGAGACTTAATTTTCAACACTTAGCCAATTTCTTGAATTTTTCTTCACATGAGGTTCACCATTCCAATTAGCTACCTGAGAACATTGAATTGCTCCTTTCCTAATGGTTTGGTGAATATGTTAGCTCGCTGTTCTTCTGAAGGAACATATTCTAGTTTGACATCTCCCCTTAGCACATGATCCCTTATGAAGTGATGTCCAATGTTGACATGCTTCATCTTGCCATGTTGAATTGGATTCGTGGATAGATCAATTACGCTCTTGTTATCGCACCTAACTTCAAGGAATTTTGACTTTATGCCATAATCCTCTAGTTGCTGCTTAATCCATAGCAGTTATGTTACCCAACTTCCGACAACCATGTACTCAGCTTCAGCTACACTCAGAAAAAAATAAAAGTTTACTTTTTGCTATACCATGAGACAAGGCATTCTCCTAGGAAATGACATCCTCTTGTGGTAATTTTCTAGTTGAGCTTGTCTCTACCATAATCAGCATTTGTGAATCCTCTAGGAGTGAAATCTGAGCTATTGGGATACCACAAACTAGCATCAATAAAACCTTACAAATATAGGAGAATTCTCTTAATAGTTACTAAGTGAGATTCTCTAGGGTCAACTTGATAACATGCGCAATATCACATAAAATATTGAATGTTAGGCCTACTTGTAGTTATATAAAGGAGTGAGCCAATAAAACATCTATAGAACTTGTTGTCTAAAAGCTTACCAGCTTCATCCTTACTCAAGATATTGTTAGTGGCCATGGGAGTGGACATTGGTTTTAATGCTCCATATCAAACTTCTTTAAGACTTCTTTGGCATACTTTGCTTGATTTGTAGTTCAAGGAAAAAGTTGAGCTCTCTAATCATTGATATTTGAAATTCACTCTTCATTTATTTTCTGAACTCCTTGTAAAGTTTCTTATCGATCACTCTAAAAATGATGTCATCTACATAGATTTGAATGATAAACACATCTTCTTTCTTCTCCAGATATATAGAGTCATATTTTCTTTCCCTCTTTCATAGCATTTACTGATAAGGAACTTTACCAGCCTCTCATACCAAGCTCTAGGGGCCTACTTCAATCCATAGAGAGCTTTCATCAGTTTGAAGAAATGCTCAGGATTCGTTAGATCTTCAAAGCCTAGAGGTTGGATCACATACACTTCCTCTTGAATAAAGACATTTAAGAATGCACTTTTGACATCCATATGAAATAGGTTGAAGTTCATATGAGATGCAAAAGCAAATAAGATCATGATTGCTTCAAACCGAGCTATAGGAGCATAGGTTTCCTCATAATCTATATCTTCCTGCTGATTGTACCCTTGAGAGATAAGCCTAGCCTTGTTTTAGACAATAATGCCATCTTTATCAAGGTTGTTTTTGAAAACTCATTTGGTGCCGATGATTGATTTTCCCTTGGGCTTAGGAACTAGATCCCAAATATCATTGCCTTTGAACTGATCCTATTCCTCTTACATAGCGATCATTCAATAATCATCTCCTTCCGCATCTTCTAACTTCTTGGGTTCAATCAATGAGATAAAAGCTTGATGGCTCATCATGCTATAGAGATGACCTCGCGTCATTACTAGATTTTGAAAATCATAAAAAATACTTTCGAGTGGGTGATGGCGATGAGTTCTAATCTCTCTTGGAAGACTCGGATCTACAATGTGAGTCTTTGCGCTAGGTTGTTGAGGCTGTAGTTGATCTTTTGCTTTGTTGAAGTTGATTGAAAGATCTTTGTCAACTTTAACTTCCTCATCTTCTAGATCTTGTGATGGGTTGGGAAGCACAGAGAGTGGCATGCTGAGTTGATTTTCTTTCTTGTTTACTCCTTCATCTTCATCAGATGGTCATCTATCTGCATAATTAGTTTCATCAAAATCAACATACATATACTCCTCTACTAAGCTAGTTCTCTTAACATGTATTCTATATGCCCTGCTGTTAGTAGAGTAACTTAGAAAGATACCTTCATCAACCTTTGGATCAAACTTTCCTAACTGCTCCTTGGTGTTTAGAATGAAGCACCTAAAACCAAATGATCTAAGATGACCAATCTTAGGTTTTCACCCTTGCCAAAGCTCATGGGGTGTTTTCTCAAGAATAGGGTAAATTAAAACCCGTTTCAAGATATAACAGGCTAGCTTCTTCCCAAAAGTACTTTGGTAGTTTGTTATTACTTAGCATGGATCGAGCCATTTCAACTGTGGTCCTGTTCTTCCTTTCTACAACCTCATTTCGTTTACGAGTATAAGGAGCAGAGAAGTTATGGTCATTACCATGCATTGAACAAAATTCTTCGAGATGAAAGTTCTCAAATTCACATCCATGATCACTTCAGATTCTACTGATTTTAGTTCCTAGTTCATTCATTATCCGATTACTGAGTTTGACAAAAGACTCAAAGGTTTCATCTTTGCTACTCAATAAGACTACCTAAGTGAATCTCGTGAAGTCATCCATAACCAATAATGAGAATCTTTTTTCACCCATGCTCATAGGTTGAACAGGACCAAATAGATCTAGGTGGAGGAGCTCCAACAGTCTCTTAAAGACTTAAATGACTTTTTTACTTGCTTACCAAGCTAGCAAGCTGAGACAAGTCTATCTTTCTCAAAACTGATACTAGGTAAACCTCTAACTAATTGCTTTTTAGCTAATTTGGACAGATGGTTCATTATTATATCACCCAACCTTCTATGCCAAAGTCACAATTATCCTCCTTAGATACGAGACAAACATTAGTGGAGCCTGGGGATAAATCAATCATATACACATTATTAATTCTAAGAGCAAAGAGTATATTTGAGTAAGTCTTATGGTCAATTACTAGGTAACCTACTGAGTCAAATGTAACCTTTCTACCTTTGTCACAAAGCTGGGCTATGCTAAGTAAGTTGAACTTAAGTCCTTTGACCAGAGACATCTCTTGAATTGAAGGAGAAAGACCGATAATGCCACATCCAACAATCTTCCCTTTTAGTAGTCTCTGAAACTGACATTCCCATTTCTTTTACACTCCAATGAGATGAACTGGCTTTCATTTCCTGTCATATGCATAGAGCATCCGCTATCCAAATACCATATTCCAGGTCATCAATAGATCCTAGGCCCACCTGCAAAACAATTACATTTTCTTAGGTACCCATGCTTTCAAGCTGGGTCCTCCCTTGTTAGAATTACTTAAATTAGACCAGTCATACTCATCATAATAGCCATTTTTATGCCTACACATTATTGTGGCATGTCCAGCTTTACCCTAAAAGCCACACACTACTTTTACTTTGGGCTGGCTCTCTTTCTTCTTTGTAGAGGAATTCTTCCTCTTAGAATTGTGAGTTTGGTTACTCAAAGATAGACTATTGGCTGGAGGAGGAACCCATTTTCCTTTAAAGTTGTTATCTCAGCAATCAACTCATCTAATTACTTAGTGAGTTTACTATTTTGACATTCATAATATTCTTCTTTTTCTTGAAGTAAGCAGATATCAAGAGATAAGGAAGTAATAGTATCTTCTTGATCTTCACTTCTCCTCACTAGCTCTTTGATGTTTCTGCTAGACTTATTAGTCAGCTTCATTACATCAAAGAGTACCTGGGTGAACTCTTTTATTTGACAAAGGGCTTTTAGGATGTACCTCAGTTTGTGGGTTTTTCCCTCTGTTTCGCTTAGCTTTAGAGTCAGCAACGGATGAGTTGCTCTTGGAAATAGATGCTGAGCTCTCACCCCTTTCATTCTCGATCACCATCAAGCAGAGGTTAGCTGAATCAGTAGTTTATTCATCAGATGATAAAGATTCCTTGAAATTGCTCCAAGTGGTAGCAAGTGTCTCATTTTTCTTGGCGAACCTCTTCTTAAATCTATCCTTTTTGTATTTAGCACATGACGACTGGATATGACCCTTCTCGCCACAGCTAAAACATTTAATTTCCTTGTTTTGCTCTTTCATGGATCCTTCCCCAGCTCCATGCTAGTGCTGATGGGAAACTTCTTGTTGAATTTCTCATCCTTCTTCATGAAATGCTTGAATTGCCTAGTTAGAAGTGCCATCTGCTCATCTGAATTACTGCTAGTAGATTCATCTAATGAGTCAGCTTTTAGAACAATGGCTCTACTCTCTTTCTCCTTGCCTTTACTCCTTTTGGAGTTATCATTGTATTTTCTCAAAGACATTTCCTAAGTCAACAAGGTGCCTATAAACTCATCATAATTGTAGGTCTTAAGATCATTAGCCTCTTTAATGGTGCTCTTCTTAGCATCCCACTCAATAGTGAGGACTCGGAGAATCTTCTTCACCATTTCTTCTTTGGTGAACTCCTTGCCTAATTTCTTTAGTTCATTAATGATATTAATGAACTTAGTATTCATGGATTAAATATCCTCACTAGCGTCCATCTAGAATAACTCATACTCCCTAAGCATGAGGTTGATCTTCGACTCCCTGACCTTGTCGGTCCCCTCGTAGGTAATCTCCAGCTTCCTCTAGATTTCTTGAGCTATCTCACAGCATGAGACCCTATTAAACTTGGTAAGATCTAGTGAACATTGTAAGTAATTGATGGCTAACGCATTCTCTTTGAGAACCCTTAGGTAGTCTTATGGATCAACTAGGACATGTTCCCCATTCTGTACGATTATGGAAATTTTGGGGCCAAGCTCAATAGCTAGCCATGCTTGCATGCTTTATGACTAAATAAAAATTTTCATGCAATTTTTCTAAAATGTATAGTGTTGGCTATCAAATAATGGAGGTTTGGTTACAAACATTCATTCTTTAAGGAGTGTTGTTTGTCTTGAGCTAGAACTAAAGTTATTATAAGCCATTTGGATCTTTAACTCTTAGACGATGAGTTTAGAAGCCAAGGATTCGCTTTCATACCACTTGTGGTCCGAAATAGCTTAAATAACTGAGCAGAAGGGGAGGGGGTGAATGCATTTACTTAGTTACTTTTAAGATCTATAAAAAGTTAAGTCCAAGTTTAGTTTTTAAATGTGTGTTGAGTAACTTATGTTGTGCGCTGGTCTAAAAACTATAAACTACTCATCTTAGATTGGTTTTCAAACAAGACTTACAAAATAGAGAGAATGATGAATGAGCAAAGACACTATAAAGATAGCAACAAAGGGTTAGAAATATTACCTAAGATTTATCCTAGTTGGGCTCGAGCCTACTTCTAGTCCCCGAATTCCTTTCTGAGTTCTAATCTACTAGTGTGTCTTTTCTTCCTTAAGTAGAGAAGCCTTTACACTAGGTAGAAGCAATAATAGAAAGTACCTACCTTTCTAACTACCACTCAAATACAATTTAGGTACCCTTCCTAAATTGTCACTCAAATTTAATCGAAAGTTTGCGAACTAAGGATTTCAACTTATAAAATGCGTTGAATCCTTTTACAATGTTAAATCTAATATTCTCTTTATTACAAATTGATGGAGCTATTCATGTTTTCTTACGAATGCTCGAGGTTATTTACCAATTTTGAACGTCTGCTGAGTCTTCTATTTATACTTGAAGATCTTGGAAGTAGCGTTGGAAACTTTTCATAATGATTATATCTTCAATTTCTCTTCTCTTCACAGCTTTTGAATTTTTCAGTTTGAAACAAATTCCAGGACGTTTAGAGATAAAGTATTTGAACATTGAGGCATGAGATTAATCTGTTAATTTTGATGCGTTAAAAAATTGTTTATTTCAAGGAATTTCGTTCTGATAGAGAGGTACGCGAGATACAACTTGGAAGCTTGGAATTTTTCTGGTTGCTGACGTTGCATAGTTGCATGAAGACACTGAGAAACATCACATCTCAAAAGATACCTTTGTGTTGGACACCTTTCGTATTGACAACTTTTTGTTGTGAGTACCACTTTAATATCTTCTTTAATTTCAGCACTTTTTTTTGCTAAAGAGCATTAAAGGAATATTTTGTCTCTCATAGATAGAGTTAAAAGCACGTGTGCCATTTTATTCTCTAAGTGTCAAAACAACTAAGCTTTTAATAAATAAAATCTACTCGACTTTGCTGAGTCTATATCTCATAAACTATTTAATACTCTACCTCAGTTATCTTTTCTTACTCTAAGCCATAACTTAATTAAAACTTAGTTAACTGAGTTATTTTTCCATAAACAAACTCAACTAAACTTGTTTAATTAAGAGCCTACTTAATACTCAATTAATTTCACTATCCAAGATAATTTATTGTTTCCAAAATGTTCTAAGTATTATTAAGTACTTTTAACTTGAGTTCAACATTTTTCATTAAACCCCCATGCCCCAAAAAACATCATCCGCTCACAGTGGTGACATCGTTGGGGATTGTTCTTCCTTTTTAAACTTAAATTTTAAAAGACTTTGATGAGTATTGAAATGTCATTAAATGAGTTTTTTCCACCTTTAAAGTATTTCAATAAAAAACATATGCATTAGAAGGATTAGCCTTAAGGTTAGGGAGCCCTATTTTCAACGTGAAGCCATAGAAGTATCACTTGTGACCTCATGGGGATCTAGAATACCTAGTGTGTGGATCACTTGTTGCCATATCGCATGTACCTCCCTCATTCGCACCTATTTTGGGAGAGGCTTGGAGGGTATTATAGTACAACAAGAACCTTCTACATCAACAACCCTTGCGCCCGAACTCATATAGCATCACCATAGCAACTTCCCTCAAGTATACCAAAATGTCTCTATGTGCATCATGCAGGTTCAGTCCTTGACATCCTTGTTGTGTCAAGATGACCCAAGTTTAGATTTAGAAGCCTAACCCTTTATTCCGCGAGAGGCGTATGGTTGGTAGAATGGTATATTGCATGCATGCTACGTGTTATTTGTTTAAACGCTTTTCAATCCACTACATATGCAAGTAAATCATCATCTCACACCATGTATATCATACTAACCAGATTCTTTTGTGCATACACTAATTTACACACACACACACACACACACACTCATTCTTTTATTAGTTTAAGATTTTAGACTGTTCATGAAGTACCATGACATTACGAATAAACCCTCAACATCATCATTTCCCCAACAATATTCGTTAATCATAAAGATGCTTGAGGTTGTGTCGCCTTAGGGAATGCATCAACATGTCATATTCCAACATTTACGGTACTAGATAGGCATATAAAACTCTACTTAACTTGAGTCATGTACTCAGCTCATGCATTTCACCACATTGGCAATACCAAATAAACATCAACATTCATTCATTCATTCATTCATTTATCATTAGGGTATAATACATTATCTTATCTGAAAATAAAGTTCTCATTTAGTCCTGACATAAGGATGTCACATCGATCTCTCTTGACCTCCTTACCTAAAGGTTGGGATATCATTTCATCGCTTCATGAGAGTTTGAAAAACCTTTAAGAAGCATAAATCCATAAAACATCAAAACATGCATGACCTAACCCAATCTTGTCTGGAAGTCAACGTGGGTGCGTCTGAATAAGCGTCTCATTCGATTATGCGTTATTCAAGAAGATAGTTTGTTCTTATCTATAAGTGAGGGGTTAGTATTAAGTATCGACCAAGAAATCAATTTTTCGCAATTCATCACCATGGTTAATCCTATTGAGAATGAGTAACCACCAAACTCTACCAAACCCAATCAAAGGGGAGGTCTTCATCCCTGTAACTCAACGGACTATGATGTTACAATGACTAGGATTCTCACTAGTATGCAATTCCATGTAGCACTTCAAGCTCCCATGAGGGCACTTCTCATTGAGGAGAGAAACTCTAACCGAATTTCCAAATCCGAGCTCCCTACGGCTAATAGGTCCCGTCCCATGGCTATCCAAGGACTTGCTCCATCTCTACAGGAAAATCCTAGTTCTCTCTTGAATAATTGAAGTTAGTATAATCTAGTAGTCGACTCAGGGTAGTTAGGCAACTTTCTTCAGGGTCAGGGTTCAGGCCATCAAGGTCCATCACTAATGAATCTCTCTGTCTTTAATATAGTAAGCCTGGGAGAGCCGTGCCCAATTCCTTCTTACAAGGAATCTTTGGATCTACCGTTAGGCAGTGAATGTCAGCCCTTTTGTGAATTCTTCACCTGCCTTCCTTAGTATAGGGTCTCAGCCACTCTTCTTTGCCATCAATACACAGCCATCTCAAGGGTTCTGATCTTAGCCCTTATCATTGCCCATTCAAGGGGTGTCTCAGTTTTAGAACTCCTACACCGATCCGACTATTTTTAGGAGTCAATTCCATGGTTTCCAGCAACTCAAGATTGTCTTCAAGGGGCACTACTCATGTCTAGCGTCCTATTTATAGGCATGCCACTATCAAAGCTCCTAACTCTAATCCATTTGCTCAATGGGTCGAGGGATCGGTTCCTCATGGACTCTCCCCCAAATTGGCGAGTTTATGGAAAAAATTCCTAACCACTCTGGCTAGTCCTCTAAAATCCTATCTTCAATTGGCTATTATTTCTCAAGATGAAGACTAGGTCCCAGACAACTTTGTGATACTAGAACTAGTTTACTACAAGGGAGTTGGCAATCCTAGCTCACATATTAAGAACTACCAAAAAGTCATGCTAGTTCGGAAGCTAAGTGACAAGATTATTACCCAAATGTTCATAACCACCTTGGGGGTTCCAGACAATGAGTGGTTTAACAATTTGCCCAACGAAATAGCAAGTGACTGGCCACGCCTGTTTGGGGTATTCATTTAGAAGGCTTTAATAGACAGATGAAGACTATGATCCAAATTCTTAAGGATGAGAGGCAAAGGCCCGGTGAAACTTTCAAATCCTATAATGGTAGGTGGATGGCTATGCAACTCTTGCTCAAAGACTGCTTAAGCCTTTTTGAGATGATAGTTAAGCTGCTAGATGGACATGCCCTTCTAAAAGATGCAAATGGGAGAGGATGAGTTCTCGAGTTATAATGAGGTCTTTGTGAAAGCCAAGAAGTTCAAGAGGATTCATGGATTAGAGCATACTACTAAGACTAGTCAACAAAAAACTAGGTATAGAAAGTTAAGTGAGGCATCTGTTGCCGCTCTCGCACCCGCAAACCCTAAACAGTCTAATCAATAGACTGCGATCCAAGTTGTGCAGCTAGTTAGGGTTTCAGTTCTCTCCACATGTCTTTAACTTGTCAACATTGTTCTCTAAGCTTCGATAGCTCAAGTTACTTGATAATATCAAACCCTTCTCTCCTCCACAACTAAATAAGTGGAAGAATTTCTACAGTTATCACGTGGTTTAAGGCCACCACACTAACAATTTCGAGCTCCTTCTACACAACATTCAGAAGTTAGTTACAGAGATAAAGATCCATCTCCCAGCTTTGAAGCCGAGAACCACATGTAACCCCCTACCCTAATTCGACAACAAGGTAGAGATGGTGAATTTGGGCATAACCCCAAAGTATGTATTCCATAGATTGAAAAGGGCAAGAGAAGAGAATATATCAGCTAAGTATGATCAATCCTGGAAGGATATGGGTAATATGATGGATGGCATCTCGATGCTCACTACTCCCATAATGGGTACTCGTCATGTCGATTCCTCAAGCAGTATTGTTGCTCTTACTTAGATCATCCCAACGGAAAGTCACAATGCTCGACTTTAAAACTTTTTAGGCAACCTAAAAAATCCAGATTGGAAGAAATTAGAGATTTTTGGGCTATGGGGGCTCTAGTATTTAGCTTTTCGCCCTATAAACACTGCATTTATTCGTGCAACGCTCACTTTTTGGGTTCCCTTAGTTCACTTCTTTCGATTCTCGACCTAGGAATTATGCCCCATGATTGAGGAGTATCAAGCTATTCTAGGCAATCCTTACCACCAACGATTTCCCATTATGGTGCCTAGTTATTGGTTCGGAGCTACATACTCATTGAGAGGGTTATGTAACTTAGACTCCACTGATCATTTTCAATCTCAACCCCTAGAGATTGGAGGCTTTTGAGTTACCACAATCTTAGATTTATGCTTATCTACTCCATGACATCATGTCACTTAGCCATTTATGGTGGCCTTACTACTTATATCGAAGTTCATGTGCGAAGTGGGTAGCATCACCCCATTCCAACTTATTTCTACCATTACTAGCATATCTCAAGGAGCTTCACATGATGCCATTAGACTAGCAAAGAATTTATTAGGCATGGAGACTACGAGGGTCGATCCTAACCTGATCGGAGACCACTTCACCTTGTTAGAGGTTTGGCTTTAGAGAAATTAGCATTGGTCCACATGCCAAGACAACCTTAAGATAAGTACAAGGTCATCCATTATGGTGAGAGAGAACTCTATATTACTAACCACCATAAACTGATGGTGGTATATTGTGTATAAATCATGAGAGTTTTTGCAGATAGCAAGATTCACTAGGTTTACCCCTGGTGGAAGGTTACTAACTTTAATACCCACATTCATGCTTACGATATCTAGCTGCTCAGAATGCAGGCCATCACTTCTCATTCTCTGGCATAACTTTATCGATAGTATGGAAAGAATCAATGAGTGCCTAGGGATTATTTCCCTACTCATGCCCCTTGTTGAGACCATAGATTACCCGACCATATCCTCGAGAGATGGGCCCGATACACTTCTTTTGTTTCGTTGCACCATGCTCGCTGAGAGACCACTAAGATCGATGTTAACTACCAGAAATGGCTTCAGGAGATTTGAGAGCTCCCTAACTGAGACAAGCACAAAGGGGTTACCATATATTGGAAGTATATGGAGATGAGGTTGTAATAGAAGATATAATGCCTTTGCCACTCTTTATGATACCATTGCTACCATCACCAAGGAAGACCCTCCACCTGTGGAGGAAGAAGAAATAATTCTGATGTAATTTTCATTTTGATGAACTTTATAAATAAGACTTTTTTATTTTTATGAAATATCCAAGCATGACTTTACTTGTTTGATGTTTCGCCTAACAACGCAATGCATTCATATGAGTCTACACATAACATTTTTAGAATACGTGATGTGTCTTTGCATGAAACTAACTTGGGTACAAAAGAATAATAAAAAATTGGTAACCATATCTAATGATTTAAACCCTCATAAAAAAGAAGAGAGATTAAAAATGTGCTTAGACGTTACGTGAGCCCTTTTCCCTTGTCCTATGAAGACATGCCAAGCCTTTCTAGAGCTATTACAAAGTGTAGAATTTTGACTGATCCGAAAATCAGACTAGTGAAGTGAAAATTACATCAACTGCATAGGCAGAAGTAGTGAAGCGGCTCGAAGCCAAAGTCCCTCGAGGTTTTGACATCTTTGCTCCATCTACGAGCCAATATTCGAGTTGTCGAAGAAGCAATAGCTAATCATTTAGAATGAAAAATGTCAGTTGTCCTTTGACATAAGGGGCAAGTCAGAGTTATCCTAGTGATGCTGTAGAATGAGGTCATCCCACTCTCTAAGCGCCTTGAATTTCCCATCATCAATAATAGGGAAGAATATGAGGCATGCCTCTTCGATATGCAAGCTTTGAGAAATGTAGGGGGCAATGGAAGTTACTATCATTGGTAATTTTACTCTTGTTATTCGGCAAGTTGTTAGAGATTGGTAAATCAAAGAAGAGTAACTTCGGCCTTACCTTGACGTAGTTTGGGAGTTAGCAACGGAATTTAAGAAATATCTGTGACGACATGTTCCCCAAGACGAGAACCAAATGGCGGATTCCTTAGCTACTCTGGCCTCTATGTGGGAAGGTCCCCAAACCTAACCAATCAGGCTTGTCATCCTTCAATCATCAAAAGAGCCATTCTATGATTGTGCCATCTCGGTCGCTATCAACAAAGACGAGAATTGTTGGTATTGAGATGTAGTCTGACTGATTCTAGATGAGAATTTTCTTTTAGGGGTAATAGATTCAGAATGGTTATCTCTATGTCGGTTGGTTGCTTAATTCATAACTGTGGGGGATGATCTCTTTAAGTGCACTAGTGATGGCTTGCGTCTGCGTTGTCTTTTGGATAAGGGAAGTTTCTCGGGTCATGAATCGTATCCATGGAAGAGACTACGACCTTCACATGAATGACTTGGAATTAGCAAAGAAAATTCAGCTTCAAGGTTATTTTTGAAACATAATGATACCTAACTGTATCTCTAAAATGAAGAAAAGTGCCACGAATGCCAAATCTATGAGGACATTAGTCATTTTCCTCTGTCTGATCTCCACAATCTTTCAACTCCATTGCCTTTCTTGGCATGGGGAATTGATATTATTGGTGAGATTCAGCCCCCTTTGACTAATGGGCATCACTATATAGTCATGGCGCTCAAATACTTCTCCAAGTGGGTAGAGGCCGAATCTTTCACCAACATAACAACCAAGAAGATGGCCAAGTTCATCGAAAAGCATATCATTGCATGCTATGGGGTGCTACATCACATTGTGTTCGATAATGGTTTTCAATTTCAATAGGCAAAAACCGATCCATTTGAAATATATAACATAGAGCATCATCGCTCTTCTCCCTATAGACCTTAAGCAAATGCGGAAGTGGAAGCAGCAAATGAGTTAATAAAGAAAATCTTGTCGAAGATGGTCACTACTTACCGTGATTAGGCAGATAAACTTCCATTTGCGCTTTGGGGGTATAGAACTAGTGCATGCATTCCAATATATCAGACTCCTCTCTCATTATTCAATGGGATGGAAGCGGTTCTCCTAGTGGAAACCGAGGTTAAATCTTTAAGGGTAGCCATGGAATCCAAGCTAAAAGAATCAAATTGGGCAAAAGCTAGATTTGAGCAAATGAATATGACTGGTGAGCATCGCTTGAAAGCCTGATAAGTGTATAATTACACTTATTATCATGATAATTTACTTATAAAATGATATGGTTTTGTTTCATTTTATACTTCATAAAAAAGATTTCACGTGATATGTAGTTGTTTTTTTATGCAAATGTAAAAACTAGGTGAATCTTGGGAGTTAAATGATCAAAAGTGGAATTCTATGTAAAAAGAGTGAAAAAGGTACAAAAAGATGTGTGGAACACAAAGATTTGGCTTAGGATCGGAGTTATCAAAGATTGGTAAAGTTGCAAGGATGAAACATGAGGAAAAAGACATGTTACGATCGTGACACCCATTCACAATCACGACTTTTTACTCTTCATAAGAAGGAAGTTACAAATCATTATTCATGATTGCGACATGTGATTCAAAGTCATGACTTGTGACGGTTATTGTTTATCTCTTCTCAATTACCAACAGCCAGATAAGAATGATCAACTGCCATCAACCACCATCAACTACCAGATGAAAAGACACCTTTTAGAAGTTAACCAATCACAACAAGGTGCTTTTGGATTGTAAATAAGGATGAATCTTTGCATCCAATCATATTGAAGTGATGCAACCCTTCGCCAATGGACATGACTCTTCATTTGGATAGATGCAACCCTTTGCACTCTATAAATAAGGTTCAAGACCAACCATTTTCATGGATGAGAGTGCATGGTGTGTGGCATGAGTAGTAGGCATTGAATGATAGTATGCATGCATAGATAGAGAGTGAAAATATCTAGATTTTGCTACGTACAAAGTTTTTGTGAGAAAAATGTATAAGTGATTCAATTCTTATTTCGATCACTATATTTCTACACAAATTCGAGCGTTTGTTGTATGAGTGTAATTGCAAAGAAGTTATCAATAAAAGTTTTCATTCTTCAACATTCTTTTGTTCGATATTCACAAAGAATAGCATCCTAGCGGAGGTTCTGTACGAGTCGAGACCGAATTCAAAGTAGACGCAGGAATTGCGAGAATTGATGACTCCCATTAAAGAGTGGATAAAGTTTGATCAACTTTAGCTTTCACTTACATACCATACAACTTTACTTTGTTTTCTACTTATACTTTCTAATTCAAAGTTTATGATATGTCTATGTGTCATAACGAGTATTTCGTCTTGCATCATTTATATTAATCAAGTTATATGCATTTGAGTTAACTTTAAGAGTGATTTCGAGGTTAATAAAATTGTGTATAATCATTAGATCTGTGATTATAA